>AWYD02003638.1:0-52331 GCA_000504365.2 Pseudocercospora pini-densiflorae CBS 125139 | reverse complement strand
AATTAGTATTACTAAGAAGCTACGTACTAATCTATAAGGATTAAGTAAAGAATAGAAGCGAGAATATAGGAATAGGCTCGTACGTAAAAGGGCTACTATTAAGCGCAACTTTAAACGTAACCTCGCTACTACGGAAGACGTAGATACTACTAGAATTAAGCTTACTAGTACTCGCGAAGTACCTATAGTACTAGAGAGTAATTAAGAAGACTTAACTAAGTACTTAGAAGTAAGAATAGATACTATTCGAGCCGCTCTAGATTAGCGTATTTGAAAGCGTAGAGCTAGAACCCTTCTACCTAACCGTAGCGACGACGAGGTCTTAGTAGGCCTAGTAGAGGTCGTAGAAATAGCTAATAATACTAGTAATTATAGTAGTTTCGACGATATTAATTAGGCTATAGTAGACGACGTTATACTAACTATAGGGTACTCGAATTTATACTCTAAGTCGCTCTTAAATATACCTCTGCGGACTCTACTACTAAGTGTGCCCTCCGGCTTCTCTACGATCCGGACTAGACCCTCGCTATTTAAGCTAATTAATACTACTTTAAATAAGGATATTAATATATAGGTACCTCTAATAGAGACGACTAAGGGTAATACTAGTATGCCTACTAGCGAGTTAGTAAGCGAGGTAGCGGAAACTAGAATAAGCGACATTCCTATAACTATTTACGTACCTATAGAGCTACTATAACCTTTATATATATAAAGCGAAGAGTCTAATATATATAGACCTCGAAGGGAATATAAGAAAGTACGTAGGTATAGTCGTAGTACTATATTCGACGTTACTACTACGAAAGTACGGCATTAGCTATAAAGCTATAGAGCTGTATACTAAGCTTAGTAATAGCGAGGTACTATTTAACTACTACTTAACGTATAATATTTATCTTTTAGTATATTATAGAGCGTATTAAATAGAGTCGTTTGCGCTATCAAATGTCTATTTCCGACTACTATGTGCAAAGATATTATTATGTAAAGATATTGCTAATGTACAGTAGTGTGTGAAGTCCGAAGCCGGCTGGGGACTGGGTGTTCTTGGCAGGTGTCCCCGATCCACTTTGGCTGCGATGATCCCTGCTCGCCGCCAAGCATTCGCGCCAGGTGTTGTCTACTGAGCTTCGCAATAGCTGTCGTATGCATTGAATTGCAGGATCTAATGGCCTCAGCACATTGAGCGCACACTCTTTCTTCTCGACAATCCGCTCAACATGGCCGCCGCCGACACTGCGTCGCCAGTCCCGGGCGCAGATTTCTTCTTCAAGGGCGAGTCTGGCCGCAACACCAGGGGCCTGCTACGTCTCATCATCCTTTGCACCATTGCAGCAGCTGCCATAGCCGCCAGACTGTTCTCCGTCATCAGATTCGAATCGATCATTCACGAGTGTCAGTATAACTCCTGAGGAGAAAGCGAGTGGAAAGGCAATATGAAGCTGACACCTCGAACAGTCGATCCATGGTTCAACTTTCGAGCAACGAAATACCTCGTAGCCAATGGCTTCTATAAATTCTGGGATTGGTTCGACGACAGTAAGAGATAGATAATATTGGTCAGACGGATGGTAGGCTGATTGAGATGATACAGGAACATGGCATCCTCTCGGACGTGTCACAGGTGGCACGCTCTACCCAGGCCTGATGGTGACCTCTGGCGCCATTTACCATCTCCTACGATTCCTTACTCTCCCCGTCGATATCCGCAACATCTGTGTGCTCCTTGCACCAGCATTCTCCGGCCTCACGGCATTCGCCAGCTACCTGCTTACCGCCGAGATGAGTGACAGTCCATCCGCCGGTCTGCTCGCAGCAGCTTTCATGGGTATCGCACCAGGATACATCAGTAGAAGTGTTGCTGGATCTTACGATAACGAGGCTATCGCCATCTTCCTCCTTGTCTTCACTTTCTATCTGTGGATCAAGGCCGTAAAAGTGGGAAGCATCATGTGGGGAGGCCTCTGCGCGCTCTTCTACGGATACATGGTTAGCGCATGGGGAGGTTACGTCTTCATCACGAACTTGCTCCCACTGCATGCTTTCGTGCTGATCTGTATGGGTCGGTTCAGTCCTCGCTTGTACGTCAGCTACACGACCTGGTACGCCCTCGGAACGTTGGCCAGCATGCAGATTCCTTTCGTCGGATTCTTGCCGGTGAGAAGCAGCGACCACATGGCTGCTCTAGGTGTCTTCGGTCTCGTTCAGCTAGTCGGCATTGCTGAGTGGATTCGACCTCAGCTGAAGTCTCAGCAATTCCAGACCCTGCTCCTGACCTCGGTCCTGGTCATCTTCCTGGTCGCTTTTGGTGGTCTTGTCCTACTCACCGTCTCTGGAGTCATTGCCCCATGGAGTGGACGATTCTACTCGCTTTGGGACACTGGATACGCCAAGATCCATATCCCAATCATTGCCTCAGTCTCTGAGCATCAGCCGACTGCATGGCCAGCGTTCTTCTTCGACCTTAACTTGCTGATCTGGCTCTTCCCAGCCGGTGTGTACATGTGCTTCCGCAATCTCAAGGACGAGCAGGTCTTCGTCGTCATCTACGCCGTCCTCGCCAGCTACTTCGCTGGAGTCATGGTCCGTCTCATGTTGACGTTGACCCCGATCGTCTGTGTCGCTGCTGCTATGGCGCTCAGCCAAATCTTGGACACTTTCCTTGTAGCCAAGCAGCCGACCGAGCCATCTTCAGCTCAGACGAATGGAAGCGCAAAGGGGCCATCTGATTCCAAGGACAAACTCTCGTCTATCATACCAGAGTCGCTTCGTTCCACGAAGTCTCCACTCGTTGGAATTTACAGCTACCTTTCGAAATCGTTCATCACAGGTGCCATCACCTGCTACCTGCTGCTGTTTGTGCTTCACTGCACATGGGTCACTTCGAACGCTTACTCCTCGCCATCCGTGGTGCTCGCCTCTCGTATGCCTGATGGCAGTCAGCACATCATCGACGACTATCGCGAGGCATACTACTGGCTACGACAGAACACTGAGCCTACCGCCAAGGTCATGAGTTGGTGGGATTACGGATACCAGATCGGCGGAATGGCAGACCGACCAACGCTCGTTGACAACAACACCTGGAACAACACCCACATTGCTACCGTCGGAAAGGCAATGTCGAGTCGGGAGGAAGTATCTTACCCTATCATGAAACAGCACGAAGTCGACTACGTGCTTGTCGTCTTCGGTGGTCTCCTTGGCTACTCTGGTGATGACATCAACAAGTTCTTGTGGATGGTCAGAATTGCTGAAGGTGAGCATCCCCAGTTTAAGATGCCATGTCGAGCATCTCACTGATTGTACTTGCAGGTATCTGGCCAGACGAGGTCAAGGAGCGCGACTTCTTCACTGCTCGCGGAGAGTACCGCGTCGATGATGAAGCCACCCCGACCATGCGCAACTCGCTCATGTACAAGATGAGCTACTACAACTACAACACTCTTTTTCCTGCCGGTCAGGCCACCGACCGAGTACGAGGCTCCAAGCTACCGGCCGCTGGACCAGAGCTCTCCACACTCGAGGAAGCATTTACCAGCGAGAACTGGATCATCAGGATATACAAGGTGAAAGATTATGACAACCTCGGCCGTACGCACCAGGATGCGACGAGCTTTGAGAAGGGCAACAAGAGAAAGAAGGCAGGCAAGCGCAGAGGAGCCCGCGTGCTTCGCGTTGACTAGATGTATACCAAAAGCCGCCAGTATGTTGTAGTATAGCTAGACAAAATTTACGGCCATGTAAAAAGGTCCCTTCCCCAAAGTCCTCGTTCGGAAATCTGGTCATGCCCGCGATCTCGCGACAGGCACCTCAGCAGTGCGAGTAGAGACGACGACAGTACACCTACTTCAAACCTCAGCGAAAAGGTATGAGAGAATTCACGGAACGCAGAAGCTACAGAGAAGCCACGATGATCGTTCCAGAGTCAATTCGCAGCAACTGACGTTGGTAAGCGCAATTTCGATGGGACCTCTTTCCTCGCTCCAACACGATCGCGACTCTGACCCCGCCTCACAATCAACATGATCCAACGACTCCAGCTGAGCGCCTTCCAAATTTTCATGGCTGCATTGTGGACTATCCACAGCACCTCCCACTCCCGAGATGGGTTTCTCCAGTTGCCCAAACCGCAAAATCGCGCCGCCATCAACGCAAAGATCAAAACTTTGCTCGAGAGAGCTAAGGCATGGAAGAAACACACAAATGTCTCACATCTTCCATCACATTTCCCTCGAGCATAGCAGGGAAGCAATGCCGTTTGGTCGCCTTTGTTGCAGCAAACTGAGCTGAGAAGTTCAAAATGCCAGCTCTGGCGGGTTAGTCAATGCTGTGGTAATCAGCATGCTCTTCTTCAGCAGACCAGCTCCTCCACTTTCACCTCTAGCCGCCTTGAAGGCAAGTCTGATCCGGGTGGCAACTGGACTTCGAAAGGATGAAGGTTCGATTTGCGATATCGTGGACCTCACACCGCGCATGCTACTCAGAAACGCGGTCTTCGTGCTTCGAAAAGCTAGCCCGCTTGCAGCACTTCTGGTCGACAATTTGGTGCCCTTTGCTATCCTTGGCTTCGGCATAGGCGGACTCTTTTGGAAGGATGTAAGCTTCAACAGCTTCCTCGATGGTCTTCATGCGAGATCACGGGCGAAGATCATCAGTCCGACCAAGCACCGCCTGCATCGACAGCTTGTAGGATGGCTAGCAAATCATGACGCCGTTGCGAAAGGTCGTGAGTTGATGCTCGACATTTCTGTGTCCCATCTTCCGAAGACAGATCCAAATGCTTTGACGTATCTTCCTTCTGTCAAATCATTGCAATTGACCTTTCAAGGCCATTGGCTTACTTTCGACCACGACCCATCGAAACTCGACCGTGCCAACGACAGAGATGGTCACGAAGAGACGAGCAGCAGGATTGGAGATATCACAGTATCCTGCTTCTCCTTGACTGGCGACACCGAGCCCATACAAAAGCTGCTGCGACATCTAGAAGCCTCGACCAAAGCGAAGAAAGGCGAGAAGACTGCAATCCACAAAGTAACAATGCACGGATGGGGTTGGACATCGCCTCTTCTTCGAGAAGCTCGCAAAATCGACTCCATTGCCATGGACCCAAACATGAGAAACTTGATTGTGAAGGAGATTGAAGAATACTTAAATTTGGGCAACTTCTACAAGACCCAGGGCAAACCCCATCGCAAAGGCTACCTGCTACACGGACCACCTGGCACTGGCAAGACTTCACTTGTGCTTGCACTAGCCGGCGAATTAGGTCTACCACTGTACATTCTCTCGCTCACCAACCCAAAACTGACGGATGCGTCGTTTGAGAGACTTTTCGACCAGCTACCGTCGAAGTCCATTATTCTGATTGAGGATATTGACAGTGCTGGCATTCGTCGAGAGAATATGTCCAGACCCAGATCAGCAAATATCAGCAACAATGGAGACAAAGGTCACGCAAAATCGAACATTACGCTGAGTGGTCTGCTGAACGCCATTGATGGTCCGGCGTCAGTTGAGGGTCGCATCTTGATCATGACAACAAACGCCCCGGAGACTCTCGATAAAGCTCTGATCAGAGATGGCCGAATCGATCGTCGATTCGAATTGAGCTATGCCTCAAAAGCTGTTGCTGCGCAGCTTTGCAGCAGAATGTACATGGACAAAAATAGCAAGGTCTTTGAGGACATCATTCCCGAAGGCATTACAGCAGAAACCATTAACATGCTTAGTATGGAGTTCATGGCCAAGGTCCCTGAGGGAAAACTCACGCCTGCTGAGATCTAGGGCTTCTTGATCCGCTATCGGACGGAGCCACAGAGGGCTGTTGAACTCGTGGAGGAGTGGTATGAGAGTAAACTTGCTGCACGAGACCACCGCGGGAAGTCATCGTCGTCAACAATGGGCTCAACTGGGTCCGAAAATGGCAGAGTGCCGGTACAGGATGAGGGAGAAGGAGTCGATGATGCAGGGAATGAGGTGCCTCAGCGATCTATGTTGCGAAGATTCTTTGGGGGTTGACGACCATAGAAACGGCAAGAAGAGGTCTCAAGCTGTCAGAAGTCGCTCACACGGCTCGAATCGTATCGCATACTTCAACTTGTGAGTCTTGATAACCCTCATTCTCATATCCAGTCGTAGCTACGACTGAGCTGTCTTCAACCCTACTGTCGCTACTTCGTTCTTCTCCGCGTGTCCCCACCAGCGCCTTCGCTCAACAACACCACACCACACCACCCATATACTGAAATCTACGCCCCCTCAGCCTTCTTCTTCTTCTTATCCTCAATCAATTCAATATTCTCCTCCGGAATCTTATCCTCATAATGCTCAACCAACCAATCAAAAACATCATCACTCACATCCCCTTGCACCGTAATTTCCTCTCCACCAGCAGCAGTCTTCGTAACAGAACTTCCCGTCGCGAACTTCTTCCCAAACTCTTTCGCAATTTTCTTCAAATCTAAACCAAACTGTTCCAACCCGGAAACCTCAGTCACGTATTTTCTCTTATTGCGTTCGACACGTTTTATGTAGATTCTGGAGGTGGCGCGTTTCTCTGCGTCTCGGGCTTCGGCTGCTTCGGCTTTTGCTGCTTTCTTTTGTGCGTCTTTTTCAGCGCGTTTTTGGGCGTCGACGGACAGAGTAGAGAGGTTGGCGGATAGGGCTTCTTCGGAGTAGAGTTTTGAGTGCAAGTTGGGATGGTTCTTTGAAAGCCATTCTTCGCATTTTTTGGTCGTGCCGCCGTATTCACAGTACTAGTATAGCGTTAGTATATTTGGACAGTGAAGGCAATGTGTAATGGCGTGGAGGCAAGATGTAGGAAAGGAGAGGTATGTGAAGATAGCGTGTGTAGGCAGGCGCCATACCTACTTCTGGAGGAAGAGTGCAGACACCGCAGTATGTTACTGTTCGCGGAGGCTTGATGCCTTCAGCAGTAGCTGTGTCTGCCATGATTGAGAAACAGTGCAATGGAAAAGTGATGTAGCTTCAAAGGTTGATGGAAGTCGAACGACCCCTCCAAGCGGGGCAAGAGCCTCATGCTTGGCATGGCAAATATAGTCACGCCTTTCACATGCTGCTAGTCTAGCACGCTTCATGAGGTGTTAAGTACATTGGACTCAGAGGTGTAACACGCAATGGCACAAAGAGTATGGATTATTCTGACACAGAGGTCAAACGGCTCTGGTGAGAGGATATTCGCTGTTTGTGGTATCTTGAAACGCTGAAATTACTGGGCCTCTGATCATGCCTCAACCTCATGAGTATGCAATGCCGCCGCCCGTGCCTCTTCGTTAGCAGTGTCTTCACTTGATCTTGGGAAGTCGTCACTGTCGCGAGCTGTGGTGCCAGAAATTGTCTGCTCATCAGCATCAGTATCCAGCCGAGAGTTGTTCGCCTCGTGCCGTAATGCTGCTTCTGCAGATCGGGGGTCTGGGTCCGCTACCACGCCAGCAGGCATTAGAGGTGGTCCGTCCTCGTCGCTGTCAAGCTGGAGTAGATAGGTCTCCCAGAGTTCAATGAGCTGTGCAAGGGTCAGTACATCGTCAGACCCAAGTTGTGATACTCGGAGCTTACCTCTTTCTGCGCCTCGACAGCACTTTCCAAGAACGTCTCCACACCACTCTTGAAGTCTTCCACCTTCTCCCGTTCAAACCGATCAAGCTCAGTCCGCATCAATCTTCCCATATCCTCGAATAGCAGACGGCTAGCATGCACTCTCCTCTCAGCATCAGCAAGATCCGCTTGCATCTGTCCAATTCTGTCTTGTTGTGTGCGACCCGCGCGAAGGAGCTTCTCCTGCTGCTTCTTGATCTCCTGAAGCTTTGATTCCGCTGAGTGCCATGAGTGGTATGCCTTTTGTCGCTGTTCGAAGGCCTTCTTCACGGATCCGATCAGGCGAATGTATTCGTCGATCACAATGCCCAGTGTAAGGATGTCCTGCATCGCTTGTCTTTGGTAAAGCTCCTGCACACGGAGCTGTAAATCTCCTAATGCATCCAACGGACCGGAAAGACTAGGCGATAGTTCCACAGCTGCAAGATTGTGAAGAGAAGCGCTGAACTCTGCACACGACTCTGCAAGACCTTTGCGCTGAGCCACGACAGTATCTGTGCTCTTTTGCAAGGCCTTCAGTTGGGTCTCCAGAGCATCCAAGTATATTCGGCGATCGTGGAACCAGTCATCATGTTCCACAAACTTGCCTCCTGAGCTGCCACCAAGACCGATACTTGACATGATACCTTTCGACTCGCTACCGCCCAGCAGAGGATCTTTTCCAGAGTGCTTGATGGCCACATTGAATGATTCGCTTTCCAGAAACGTCTTGAGGTCCCCATCCATTTGCAGCACAGGATGAGCAGCAATCTTGTTGACCATGCGCTCAAGCGCCATGCGTCTCGATTCGATGAAGTTGGTGTCAAATCTGCCAACAGCTTGCTTCTCTGGAGGCGGAGGAACAACCACACCTGGATTGGTGTCATGCAAGCGCTCATACAACCATAGGAAATCCCGATATCTCCTCGTCACTGTCATTGTAGGGTTCATAAATGCTTTCGAGGTCGTCCTGGTGATTACGCTGTACACAGTGTGGCTACTCGCAGCATTGCCCACAGTGTGTGGGTCTCCCACGGTGATAGAGAATGTCGGCTTGGCTGCCTGTTCGACGGGTTGCGAAGGTTGCGTAGGTCTTGCGCGTCCATCGAATGAAGTTGGCTGCACCGGAGGCGGTATTCGTGGGCCGCCATTGAGCGAGCCATCTTCGTCTACGTCTGCGCTCCGACTTGACACAGCTGAGGCAGCAGTGGATGGTCTCGAATTGATAGGTTGTCTTGTTCGTGAAGCTAGCTCTTTCACGGGAGGTGTTGGCGCACTTGGCTCTTCTGCTGGTTCTATACCCAGAGGACCCAATGGCCCCATAGAGTCATCAAGACTCTCGAGAGTGGTGGATTGTGTGAGATTGGCATGGCCGCGGCCTCGTCGGGTCTTGCTTGGTGCTGGTCTGGCGCCGGCTGCGATATTGGGAGTAGATTTGGAGAGGTTCGCGGGCTTTGGTGATTCTGCTGGAGATTCATAAGCTGGGAAATAGCTTCCATGTGTTCTGCAACCTACGAGTTGGTGATGATGGAGCCTCTTCAGCTTGCTTGGCTAGGTTATGGTTGGAGTGTGACCGCGAAGGCACATCTGCATGCTAGGTCAGTCTACTTGTCCACCTTAGCACCATATATGTTTGGCAACTGACCGTCCCACGGCGAACTTCCTTCATCCATTGCCGCGATGTGCCACGGATCTGAAGGAGTCTCGAATGCCATCTTGGGCCCAAGGTTTGACGTACTTCTTGCGGCGCCGCTTCGGAATCAGCCGAATCATGCAGGAGGAGAGACAAGGCAGTTCGATTTCTCCACTCGTGCTTGTGACTTTGCCTCTGCACTGCTCTGTACAATGATTTATCAACGGCGATATGGACGGTATCAGTGCCTGTCGTTCCCTGCGTCCAACTTGGCTTCAGCACGAGCCTTGCAACTTTGACCGCGCAGGGAACATTGCTCGACCACGTTCATGGATGTCACTTCCAAGCTTTCCGCGCCGATAGACAAGCAGCATACCCTGCAGCCACGATATGGACGACGCATTCCCCTTCACTCTTCTACGATCCTGTGCTTGATGAACATCTTTCTGGCGCTCGCTCAATGGCTGAGTTCGCAGATAAACGCTTATTCGTATAGGGACACCGCCGTGAACTGCACAGCCGACCGCAGCTTGACTCACCAAGTACGAGCTATGGCGGTGCCTTAGGTGGCACCTACATGTAGTGAATGGTATGTATGTTGGTCAATGTCTTCATTTTAGTTCTCCCTTTACAATCAACATCCACTGTAGACACCTATCGGCCAGCAATTCATGGCGAAGAAGAAGAAGACAAGGCCATTGCGGGATCAAGACCCAAAGCTCGCAAGAGAGCAATCACCTACATCAACGCGAGAGTTCACTATCCTGCGGCCCGCACATATAGCTCAAAGCAAGCGGCCAGCATTGAAGATCAGTGAGACACTGTCAGTCGAGCACAGCATCAAGACACTTGGCGACCGATTCAATGCCTTGCCGGCGGAACTTCGAGCTCACATATTCTCCTTCTTGCTGGCTCGACAAGTGAAATGGGATGTTGAGCACCAGCCAAAGTGTCCAAGACGCCAATCCGACTATGACATTACGCCCACTATGAGAGGTCCCAATCAATGCTCTGCTGATGCATGGCTATATATGTGGCGGAAAGGCAGCTGCGATATGTTTCAATCTCCGTGGCGAAGTCAATGGGCCGCAGAGCAGCAAAATCCTTATGTATGCTCCGTCTGCTACGACCATCGTCTTCGCGCTGGACCTACCCCAACACCTAGGACTTTACCGTGTCTATGTGCTCGACGGCAGGAGCTTCAAGTCCTCCTCGTGTGCAAGAAATGGTATCAAGAAGCAGGCACAGTACTGTACACGCAGAACACATGGGCATTCGAAGTAAGCATCTGGCTTTTCACGGTTTATGGTTGATTATTGCTAACGATTCGAAAGGACGATACCACATTCACGTCTTTCGTCCCAAGCCTGAGCCCAGAATGGCGCAACACGATCTCCAAAGTCAGTCTCATGAGCTGGGTCAAGGATCAAGAATTGTATCCTACGACTGCTAGCACTCTCTTCATGGGTTGCCATGGTCGTTCGTATGACACCACTTGGGAGGAGTTCTTTGAGCGACCCCAGTACACAGGTCCAGGCATCTGGGCACTACTGCGGACACTACCAGCACTATCTCATCTGGAGCTTGATGCTCTTTTCTTGACATCTGCTCGCACAGTCAAGTGCATGCTTAGACTTGGTCTGCAGAACCTCAAGCAAGTCAAGTTCGTCAGAAGAATTGAGGATGTGGATAATACATGGAAGTCAGGAACACCAACAGTTTGGCCAGCATTCGCTGGCAGGAAGCTGATCGTGGGAGGCTTTGCTGAAGAGGTTGCTCGTGCGATCAAGGGACAGAGGCAATTGAGACTCAAGAAATTCAATGCTATCAAGGAGTCTGTTGACCAGATGCAATTTGAGTTCATCAAGCCCAGGTCGGATTGAGATGGAAGGTGCGATTGCTAGGCGATACAGAAACCCAAAGCATGATGCGCAAGCGGTCCATGTAGCCCAATTGAAAAGGCTTGAAAAGTGTCTCAGCGCTCAGAATTCATGTCTCTCTCAATACTCACTTGATGCATTGCGTACTCGCGCTTCAGAGCCCGATACGAGGTCGCGAAGGATCGTCTTGGCCTCGAGCTTGCATCCCCTCACCGTGTCAGGAGTCATCTTCTTCCTTTGCCATAGACGCCGGGCAATCTAGCGGAGGACTTGTGCATCGAGAGCTTTCCTGATGAGTGAGACATCACTAGCTCGTGCAGGAACGTCTGACGCGATTCTCGGTGTGAAACGCCGTGACCATGGCACAGCCGGTAGGATTGAGAGCTTCGTGTAACTGATGTGTTCTCAGTATTGAAGCGACAGTCCTTACCATCACTCATCATCGCAGTCTCCTACTTGATCGGGATCGAAAATGGCAGACGTATTTCCATCCCTGACGAAAGTCTGGCACAGCAAGCCATACAATGACATCGATCCAACGCGTCCCGAACTGTCCGCGACGGACAAGGTCATAGCTATTACTGGAGGCGGAGGCGCGATCGGATCAGCAATCGCGCTTGCGTTCGCAAGAGCAGGCAGTCGGAAGATCGCAGTCATTGGGCGTCGAGAAGGCCCTCTTCAAGAGACGAAGAAAAAGGTCGAAAGCGAAGTCCCCAACGCCCACGTCTTAGTCGTCCACGGCGACCTGATGCAAGCCGACTCCATGCGAGGAGCTTTGGGTAACGTGAAGCAAGAGCTCGGAGAGATTGACATCCTAGTCGCGAATGGAGGATACTTGCCCAAATTCCAGGCTCTTGCTGAAGCAGACCCTGAGGAATGGCGAATGGGGTTTGAAACGAATGTCTTTGGTGCATTCAATTTGAGCAGGGCCTTCATGTCGGTTGCTGCCAAAGAAGCGATTGTTGTTGAAATCAGTACATGTGTGGTTCACTTACCTGCTATGAAGACTGCTTCGGGATATGTTGCCAGCAAGTTGGCTGCGACGAAACTTTGGGAGACCTTTGGGAGGGAGACGGGAATTGATGTGGTGCATATACACCCGGGTGTTGTATACAGTGTGGGTGTCATCAGAAGCTGGCGTTGGGAGAAATCGCTGACCTGGTCGTGGCTTGCAGGAGCTGAATGTCAAGAGTGGTGTAGTGCCTGCAGATGATGGTAGCGACTCCCGGGAACATATGTTGTGCGCAATGGCTGATGATGTCCAGAGAATCTCCCCGGACACTTCGTTGCCTGGGCAGTCAGTCCAGAAGCAAGGCCATTCAGAGGCAAATATCTTTGGGCGAATTGGGACGTCACAGAGCTTCTGAAGCGCAAGGAGGAATGGAGCAAGCCAAACCAGTTGGCTATCACGCTCCAAGGCTGGCCTTTCGATCAAGCGTGAGTCGCCTACCGGTATCGTTTTCGATGCGAACTGTGCTGATGAGCGCTTTCTCGACCAGCGACGGTAGTGGCGATGCGCTAAAGATCTGAGACGTACTTGCCCACGGGGCGAACCTGCTCCTTCTGAATTTTGAGAGTGGCTCACCTCACCTCTCGTCTCGTCGTATTTTGCTAGCAACATTCACTCCAAATTCTGCTTCAGCTTCTATCTTTGTCCCGTTTGTCGATCGTACCGGTGTACTGATGAGAGCACAACAGGCCGAAAATATGGAAGTGAAACTTGGCTGATGCTTTGCTTCTATGAACAATTTCGCTCGCAATTAGCACAGACGACTTGATCAAATCAGCAATTCCAGCAATTCCTTTCTCAAGTGGCAATAATCACCGAACAGGACGGAATCTCGTCTGTTCCAAACACTGGCCGCTAGCTCAACCGGGACAATTGAGGCTACTACGCCGTGCGACATGGGCTGAAAAGGTCTAACACTATACGGGCCTGCCAAACGTAGCACTGTCGCTGAGGAGACTGACACAGCGTATCTATTGTACTCATCAATGCCCACGATGCAAGGAGGTTGCTATCCGCATCGCGTGAGGACTTTCTGGGGCGCAGAGATTTCCAGTGTGACAGGCACGCCGAAGGCTGGAGACGCAATATGTTGCGTGACGGTACGCGGCGAAGTGGTTGGCGACAACAAATTGCGTGGCCAGGCCGATTCTCGAATCAACGGACCGGCTCAACACCCGCACCCCTGGCCTTGTGCCTGATAAATGCATCCACTAGTGCAGAGACAAGGAACGCTCCCCACAACCACGACGACGACTTCTGAATCTGGCGAGTGACGCTTTGCGAAGCTCAACCGCGAATCTTTGCTTTGACAAGGAGACTTTGCAACTTCAAACACGGCGCGAACCCAACAAATGCCATAAACATTTGGGCAAACTTGCATAGGAGCCGACATGACTAGCGAGAATTGCCTGTTCCTGAAAGAAAAGCAAACGCTGGTTTGTCGGAACGGAGATCCCGCCTGGCGGCAACGCCATCGGCTGTGCAGATCGTTTCAAGTTCTCATCCTTGCTGCAGCCCCTAGGCTCGCTAGGTCTAGCTCGCCAACGAACTTGATCGAACTTCAAAAGGGCGGCAATCGAGCATTCCTGTGCACACCACTTTCGTTCCGAATTTCATCATTCGCTCACTGCATCTCGCAACTCACCGTCGTTAACGAACGCTCGCCAGAACAATCACTTCCCGACAGACCTCGAACACCATCAATCACCTAATCAACAACACTCATATCAAGATGCGTTCCGCAATCATTGCTCTCGCCGCCGCTGGCGCCGTGTCCGCACAGTCTGGATATGTTGTGTCCCAGATCGGAGTATGTCGTAATCGCCCATCCCTACCTTGATATCATTGCTAACGATTTCTCAGGACGGTCAGATTCAGTGAGCATTGATCGCGATCTTGTATTGATTGCGCGCATTCTAACAGTATACAGGGCACCAACTGCTCCAGTCGCCTACACTACCTCAGCTGTCGAGACGAGCCCAGTCGAGACCTCGGCTCCAGCTCCAGCGCCATACACTTCCGAAGCTCCAAGCGCACCAGCCTACTCCTCTGAGTCGTCTGCTCCTACACCAGCACCATACACTTCTTCGGAATCTGTGGCCTCTCCAGTCGAGTCGACTCCAGTCGCCTACACCAGCCCAGTCATCAACGCAACCACTGCGCCAGTCGAGTACACCACTGCACCAGTCACCAGCAGCGCCCCGGCTCCATACCCAGTTGGCAACAGCACCACTCTCGCAACCTCTGTTGGAACCACCTCCATCACCACCACTGCTGAGGCCTCCAGCTCGACCGAGGGAAGCCCTGTCGGCTCTAGCACTACCTCTGCTCCAGTCGAGTCATCCACCGGTGGTGCCAGCACTCTCCAGATCAGCTCTGGTGTCATCGCTGCTTTCGGTGCCCTCTTTGCCTTCCTTGCTTAAGCGAGTCTTCGAACTCTGAATTGTACCTATGTGTCTACTTGCGAAGGAGTCTTTAACGGATGGGTACAGTACATCATACATCACTGTCGTTCTGGGCGGCAATTGGGATAGCTTGAACCTTTTGGACGAGCTGGTAATGAAGGATGAGCGCCTACACAAAAGAATGTGTTTGTTATTAGTGCAGCATAGACTTACGACATGAAATACTACAACTACTACAATGCCTCGTCTCCAAACTTCTAACCACTGTCCATACTGTTCGTCGACATATAACAACAAACAAACCAGCATCTAGCTCTTTACTGACTCTTCCTCCTTCCCCTTACCTATGCGCTCTGTCGTGAAACGTGATCAATGCAGGTTCAGTTTCAGCCTTGTGAGACTCGGAACCGTTGGTCAAGAAAATAGAGTTGACGCCAGAAGATTGGCTTTCTGACTTCCCGACAGCGTTGTGAAAGCTTCGGTTCGTGAGTTTCGGTAAGTGACACACCATTCAAGACCTTCGCACATTGCAAGAATGAATGGATGAAAGGCATGTCGGCATAGAAAGAACATTTCTTTCTGTAGAGAGGAAAGCAATAAGTATCTCTTTGCGAGTCGTCCCGACTTCTAGTTCTCAGTGCTTTCCTCCAGACTCCTTCCGAGGTACAGACGATTCATGCATAGACCTTTGAGAAGAAAGGTCGCTGGGCAGTGTGCAATGAGCATCTGTCGTTCATCAGACGGATTTTGGTGTGATGGTAGTCTGGTTCTTTTAGCGCTGTTTTCTTTTCAAGGCAGATGTCAGTGAGACGGTCTATTGTGATTATCGAGGGTACATGGAGGATCTTCATCAAGTTGGCATACGTCCTTCGCTTGGACGTTTGCGAGAGAAACTACACTCGCAAATACGTTGTTATTCTTGCCAACAGATATACGCAGTTTCTTCTTTTCAGTCCAGCTCTACGAGGATCAGCCTTCGGTCTCTGGCATATTGGATACGATGAGCCAGTATGTGCATCTGGACAGCATGATTTCAGTGCCTGCGTAGGTTCTCTTCTGTGGGCTAGAACATGCCGTCTCCAGCTTGGACTGCCAGGACATTGGAGGAGCTTGGGCGGGGCATCCGTCCTTAGGGACAGCATTACCAAAGGTTTCCCGCCTTTCGGAAATACTGGCAATTATGCTGAACTTGATCTTTGAAAAGTGAAGCGAGGTGGAGGTCTTACCAGATTGGACGGAATTCCAGTCTTAGGCAAAAGTCTCAGATGTGAAGTCGATCGAGTCTGTCTCGACCGCTTCGAACTCGAGATGTGCAGGTTCACAGGTCCAAAGGTCGCATCGATAGCCACAAGAATGAAAATCAATTTGAGTCTCTTTTGCAAACTCCGGAGTAAGGCCCAAGGTAGCCGGGTTCGTGCCTTCTGCTATCTGACTGTGGACACTCGCCTACGCCTTCGGAGCGCCTGCCTTCAGAATTATGGTCCCCGTGTATTTGAGCGCGGTCGGAGTGTTTTAAGCGTTCTCGAGATTGAGCTGCGTGCTGCAGATAGAGCTAGCCATGGCCGTCGTGATCGATGCGAGAGGCGCATGGGATCTTCGACTACTCTTTAAGAGCCCGTGGGCAATCTATAGGCTGCTGTGCCTAGATAAGTACTCATGAGACAAACTGTTCGGCGAAGCTTGATTGCATTATGGTGTTATGCCGATGGAGGGAGTGACCATGTAAATGCGTCAATGTCTCCAGAACAGAATCTGCAATTCTTGAGAGATAGGAGAGTTTGGAATCTCCGGAAAATTTTGCGGTGTATGGTTCAACCAGAGTCCGCTGGTAGCTTGCTGTTCGCAGCTGGATCGATCCTGAGAGCCATGCAGAGTTGTATGGAGTCTGCGAAGAGATGTCAGGCAAAACAATGAGATTCTGTCTTATGAAAGCTCTGAGCTTTGGGGCACTCGAGGGAAATGGCCGCGCACGGGAGGTCGCTTCAGATAAGCGTGCAAAAGTCTTCTCGAAGGAGAAATCGCTCACACACTCAGGCAGAACCGCTGCAAGCATTCTCTGTGGGCCTCTCGAGCCAGACTTGCATGAAGCTCCACGTGTTCCACAGACCCTCGCTCGAAGGCCTCGCCGCCGGCCATCAGGCTGCTATTACCTAAACCCATGGAACATGGAGGGTTCATCGGGTGGCCGGCGAGGGAAGGTGGTCCTCGAACACGGTCCGAACGTCTGGTAGAGGGGGCCCGGGTACCGACATTGATAATGGAGGCCAAGGCTCCAGATGCATTTTTGAAAGGCTGAGCATCACGAACGTTTGCGGATCTCGGACAATGCCATTCGCGTCCGCTCGCTCTGCCCGTGCGATGTCCATGTACCTTTCTCGTGGAATCGTCTAATAGGTTTACAAAGAAGTGTAAAATGTCCGTAAGGCTGACGGAGACAGGATAGCCCTGAAATGAAGAGCAGGCCCATGCTTGAACCAATGCCCGGTGGTCTCACCCGGCGAGGGAACACTGGTCACCAAATGCTCAGCGTAGGGACCCATCCCGCGTGTTGCTGGAGGCACAAGCCGTCGACGAGCTGCAGCTTCTCGACTTTTTGGAATGCTTCTCAATGAGCGCTTTAGCTCGGGCTTCATCCTTCTGATTTCTTGCTCTCGTGATGATCAGCCTCGCCGTCCTTTGACGTTGGATTAGAAGTTGCAGCCATGTCCAGCTAATCATCCCAAGCTTTCCCAAGCTTCCACCCAAGAGATATCACGTCGTGGGTGGTGGCAGCCAAGCGAGCGCAGTGGAAAGCTTGAGCCTATCGTTGTGCCACGCGAGGATACTCACTCGCATCTCGGCGATAGAGGAAATACTGTACCACGGGACCATGTTTCTCGCCACGCACACGTTGCAATTCAGCTGTCTGCCGCAACTAGTTGCTCGTCCGCGCGTGGTTTCACATTTCTCGCGTGCGCCGTAGACCAACCAGCGCAACGAGCAGGTCTTACGTGAAAGTCTGATCAAAGGGCCTCCGGAGTTCGCAGAGGATGATATGCATGAAGGTCTGTTCGGCGGCAGGATTCCGCAGGAGTGCTGTCCACAAGTCTCTGCACGTTTTCGCATGCGCAAATTTGATTGGCCGTCGCAACCTCATCTTTCGAGCTCTCCATCTCGGACGCTTTCCTCGATGCTCTTTGGAGTCTGGCACTACGGTGGATGCAGACATGCTGGGTGATGTTCAGGCCTGCAGCCAAGCCGCCATTCTGCACAAGGCGACTGTCCGTTGTTGCTTCCCTCAAGCCATGGCTCCAGCAAAGTGCAGGCATGATATCATCCTGGTCAAGCGTTTCGAAAAATCCATTCGTTCTCTGGGCCTACGCAAATCGCCGAACACTTCTCCAGTTGTAGGATATCAAAGTCGCATTGCCTATGTTCGCTTAAGAAGCAGAGTTTTCCTCAACTTGTGGTTCGGCCTCTCACATATATTGAGTTGGCCGGGGCGTTGAAGTCAAATTTCCTGTGCCAACAACTCGCACATCACCGCTGCTGCTCTGCCGCACACAAAAAGAAAGCTGAGAGCTGTGCTGGCTGACGCAGTCCTCCCGCCCGCCGACATTTCCCAGGACCTACAGTTGGCGAAGCCAGTGCTTTGCGGCCTCTAGACTACACACAGACAGGCCTATCCATTCGGCAGCAGCGCACGAGCAACGAGTAGCGTGGCATTCCGACTCTTCCGTCATAAGCCTCTCGCGTGTGCCCTGCGCATACGGATAGCACCAAACTGCAGCGCCGCATATTCAGCTGCGTAGCCATTCACGTCTGATCCGACCTGAACGTGGTACCCAGGAGTGGCAAGCCTGTCTGCTTGATCCTTCATCGCATACCCACGTTGGTCGACCCTGTCAGAGTTTAGATCGGTCCGTTCGATCGTTTACATCGTGCCGACTATCCAAAGCTGTATACAAAGCTTGTCGACGTCCACTGGTTTGGCGCTCTTGGTTTGGCGCTCTTGCTCGAATTATAGTGCCAAGTACACTATACATCACTTCAAGTCTCAGCACGCCAAGAGGTCACGATGGGTGACCAGTCGATGCGAGACTATGGCCTTGCGGCACCCCATGGACCTAACATGGGTGGCCAGCATGTGGCTACAGCCGATCTGTCGAACATGCACGACAACGAGGCATCTGTATTCAGATCGCTACTTCTTCCAGACGACAGCTACGATGAGAATGGGACATACTGGGCAGATATGCCGATCGGAAAGCGACTGAAATTCGTCAACCACGTCGACTCGCAAGAGGCCAAGAAGGAACTCCAAAGCATTGGACGTATGATGAAGGCCGATCCACTTTCACCAGTTGGCTACTACATGCGAAATATGGTCATTCCCGGTATGGGTCTGCTTCTCGAAGGGTAATTATCGATCCGACCACACTCTGCTCATGACAATGCTAATTATTCTAGTTACGTCCTGTTCTCCATCGGCAACGTCAAGCCCTTGTTCCAGGCTGCATTCCCAGGCTGCTGGAAGAAGAACACTGTCTGCGACATCACCTGGATTCAAGCTGTCGACTACCTCGAAATCTGTGGTATCATTGTTGGTCAAATCCTCGTCGGTATTCTTGGTGACTGGCTCGGCCGACGATGGGGTCTCATCCAAGACGCGGTTATCATGTTCTTGGGTCTTATCATGCTTACAGCTTCTTGGGGTGTCACACTCAATGGATGGGTCATCTGCTACGTCTGGTCGCTCTTCTTCTACGGTATTGGCGTGGGTGGAGAGTACCCGATGACTGCGACTTCTGGTATGGAAAATGCTGTCGGCTCTGGCAAGATCTCCACTCGTGAGGATCGTCTGCATCGTGGTCGTAAAGTTACGTCGGCATTCTTGATGCAAGGTTGGGGACAGTTCTTGAACCAGGTTATTCTGATCATCCTGCTCTTGATCTTCCACGGTGGAAAGTCTGGCGCTCCATATGGAAGGACTCTTGTGCAGTGGACATACCGTGTGTCCTTCGCGATCCCTGCCGCTGGTACTCTCTGGCTTGTCTACTACCGTACCTACAAGATGCGATCGGCCTCGAAGCAGCTCCAAGCCGCCAAGAAGAAGCAATCAGTCACTGGTTACGACGTAAAATCGTTGAGTCTCACCTTCAGCTACTTTGGTGGTCGTGTTTTCGCAACAGCAGCAGCGTGGTACGCCAATGATGTCTTCTTCTACGGCAACAAGCTCTTCCAGAGCGAGTTCATTGCTACCATCTCTGGTCAGACCACATCCGTCATGGTCAACTGGCTTTGGAACCTGCTCAATATCGGTGTCTCTCTGGTCGGATACTACCTCGCCTCGTTCCTGATCGACAACAAGAACTACGGACGCAAGTGGATGCAAATCGTCGGGTTCTTGGGAGACTTCCTCTGCTTCGTCATTCCAGCTTTCAACTACCACTACTACGCAGAAGGCGCCGGTGTCCACAAGTTCATGGCCATGTACTTCATCTCGTCCTTCTTCAACCAGTTCGGACCCAACTCGGTCACTTTCTTGGTTGCTGCTGAGGTCTTCCCGACGCCAGTTCGTGCTTCCGCCCACGGTTTTAGCGCTGCCTGCGGAAAGCTCGGCGCTCTTACAGCTGCAGTCCTGTACAACTACATTGACATCCCGACTCGTTTCTTGGTGGTACCATGGTTCGGTCTTGCGGGTGCCTTGATCACCTTCGTTTTCCTCCCAGATACCACCGGTCTGGATCTGAAGGAGCAAGAACGAAGATGGGCATACATTCGCGCCGGACGTGAACACGAATACCATGGTGTCGCGGTCCACCCACAGCATCTGTCCTTGTGGGAACGCATGTGGGGTCTCAGCAAGAATTACAATGCTGAGGAGGATTACAAGCAGCGAGTCGAGGAGATGCGTACCGATTGGGAGGCTGCCATGGCGAAGCGTGCTGCCGAGAAGGAGCACCCAGATGAAGATCCAGATGCTGATGACTGGAGCTCTGAGGTCAGCACATTCTTCGAGCGTACTAGAGGCCAGAAAGGTGCACAAAGCCCATTCAAGCAGCAACAGAATGGTGGCGGTCTTAATGGGCACGCCAATGGCTCTCCAAACGGCAACTCCATCGAAGAAGAGAAGGAGGACTTGAAGCAGCAGTAGTTTTTGCATTGATGTTTGAGGCATTTAGATCGTAAATTGGCGCTGGCTACAATTACATCAGTGGTGTATTGCATATGGTACATGATGTGTCCGGCAGACTAGACTGTATAGCAGAACAATGGCGCTCGTGACTGCACCCATCATGACCAATGCTTCGCATACTGCAACGCCCACTGTCAAGATTCATCGCCCTTCGATCGATCCTCAAATCGCTGCAACATATGCAGCGCCCTCTCATACGCATACATTGTGACCGCACTGCTGGGCGCAGCTTTGACAAGACTAACGCTCAGTCCCCGGTACAATCCGATTGTGCCTTCCTTCTTCAAGATCATTCTCAAAGTGCTCAGCACTCCCCTCTCGTAGACTGGGATCTTCATACCTCCAGCATATCTCTGCCTGGTAGGCCCTTGAACTTGTAGTCTCTTCCTGACCGTGTCAAGTGGGAACACGGCGCTCTTGCTCAAAATGCTTGCCGTCACTCCCGCCACCGCATCGCCAGATCCGAAAGGTAGTTGCACGCTCGCGAGTGGCGGCTTGAGAGATTCATAGAGCGCAAAGAAGAGCCCCATATATGGAACAATCTGTCCAATGCCTGCGCTGAGTCCACGGAAGAACCCAGCGCTACCTTCATTCCGCGTGATTTCTCGAACGCTCGCTATCAGACCATCATAGACCCTCTCAGTCCCTTGTGCTGCAAACCGCGTGCGCAACAGATCGAGCGGATACGTCAATGTCGTTGCTGCAGTCCCAGCAACAGCGCCTCCAATGAAACTCTTCGCTGAGCCTGGAATTCTGAAGCTGCCGTTTTCTGATATCTTGTCCAATGCCTGAGTCGTACTCCGATATGCAAGAAACTGTACTGCGCCATAGCTTAGGTATAGCCATTCTGCTGGGATATTGCCCTTCCAAAATCCCGTAATGCCTTCATGCTGCCATATATCCCGCACCACGCTAGAAACTCCAGCCGAAGATCGTGGTCGGAATGGTTGTGAGAGAGGGTCGGCGAGGGAGTGGTAGTGAAGCTGTAATCGAATCTTGATCACGTCCAGAGGCGCGATGCAGAATCGTGATATGAGACCGGATATGGCGCCGGCGACGACGACTTGCCCGCGAGTGCCCTCATCACGGAGCTGTTCTGTCCCAGACATCCATTACTAGCCCTTCGCCGGAGCGATGTGGCAGAATGTGCTGTGTTTGCTGGGTGAGGGTGGAAGACAATTGCCAGCGCGAACAAAGGTTGATGTGAAATGCAGCTTGAAAGATTGGCTTGGCTTGACCTCGGAGCTGGACGGTCTCCAATGCCTCCCACATCTTCTTCCATTCTTTCTATACAGGCAACCGTGATGGCGCTCTCACGCCATATAGCACGGCAATGCCAGAAGCGACTATCAAACACTACAATACGACATGTCTCTTCAACAGGTCGCGCTCGACAGTCTACACAGGAAGCATCGAGCTCGGCATCCCGGCCTCGGGATTTTGGAGAGTTCATCATTAGAGAGCCAGTCTCTCGCATAGAACCTCGAAAAGTGCATGCAAGAATCAAATCAAAAGCAGAAGCAGCCCGTATACAAGGACTTCGGAGTCGTCCAGGAAATGATGAGGAAACTCTGATCAATTTTGCTCACGGAGAGGAGGAATATCGCTTTGCACCAATAGCTCTACGAGATCTATGTCAATGCTCCAAATGTGTCGATCCATCAACAAGGCAGAAGCTGTTTTACACTCCGGATATTCCCAGCGACATCAGATCCAAGGAGCTCACATTTGATTCTGACAACGTGAGCATCAAATGGGAGAACGACGCACCTGGTTACGCAGAAGATCATGTCACTACTCTACCATTGAAGGGCCTCATGCGACTGGGTAGTAGAGGGCGAATGACCCCAGAGCAAGCACCTATGCCTCGAGCTTACTGGAACACCCAGTCGTACACGTCAGAAACCTCGGACTTTGATTATGAAGATTACATGTCATCCGATAGCACACTCTACACTGCCGCCCGACAACTTCATACTCACGGTCTACTCTTTGTGGCGAATGTGCCAGAAGACGAAGAATCTGTCGTGCGGGTCGCAGAACGCATTGGACCTCTCAAGACTACCTTCTATGGCAAGACTTGGGATGTACGGTCTGTACCAGAGGCCAAGAATGTTGCCTACACCGCTCAGAACCTCGGTTTCCATATGGATCTTATGTATATGAAGCAACCTCCTCACCTTCAACTACTACACTGCATACGTTCATCTTCAGCAGGAGGCGCCTCGCTCTTCGCGGACTCTTTCCTCGCAGCCAAAGAGCTCTCTGAAACGGACAGCTATTCATATGCCACTCTAAGCTCTCGAACTGTAGAGTTCCACTACGACCACCCGGACCATTATTACCACCAATCTCGACGAGTCATCGAAGAGGCCCCAATTCAGCGTGGTGCACTGAAAATGCTAAGCCATATTGATCTTGGAAGAGCGCAAACCAATTATCCAGGCCTCGAACACCTCAAAACCCTCAAGCCAATCGATTTTCTAGAAAGTGTCGCATGGTCGCCTCCCTTTCAAGGACCCTTCAAACTCGACTCCGATCCCTCACATAGCAACACCCACCATCGGACAGGCCAACCCATCGAGGCCGGTCTGGGTGCGAAGCTCTATAATGAGAAAGTCGTCCAATGGCATGCCGCGGCAAAGAAGTTCAACGACCTAATCCATCGTCCGGAAGTCATCTATGAGAGATTGATGAAACCTGGAGAATGTGTGATTTTCGATAATCGTAGGGTTTTGCATGCGAGGAAGGCTTTTGAGGTTGGTGATGCAGGTAAGGAAAGGTGGTTGCGAGGTGCATATATTGATAAGGATCCTTTCATGAGTAAACTGAAGATTTTGCGGGAGAGGTTTGAAAGCAGCAGCGAAGAGATGGGGCCAGAGCAGTTGGAGGAGGCTATGTCAACGGAGTTTTGAGCGGGATGGGACTGGTAGCATCTGCATTTGCATGTGAGCGAGGTGATAGTGGTGGTGTACATGCTGAGCAGTGTTACCTGTATTGACGTGAGCTGATACCCAGACAGCGAGAAAACGAGACAGTTCATGTACAGAGGACCATTTTAACAACCATGCCTGAGTATCATATCTTCTCGATTGTCGCTCTCACGCATATGTTCATTGTTCGTCTGCATCCACCGTTCGCTGCCACACGGAATCCCACCCGCAGTGATATCGCAAGTCGGACAATGGATATCATCCCCTCCTAGACTAGGCATAAAGCCAAGTCCTAGATGGGGACGCAAATCATACGTCAATGGGCCGTCGACCCTTAGATGACAATGTTGAAAAGACAGAAAAAAAAGTGTGGAAGTGCCATTGTTTTGTAGGCTCCGACGCTCGAGTCACGTAGCATGTGAGTCCTGATGCCGAAGATAGCCGGTCTGCATGTGAATATTTTAAAGGCTAGGCAGTCCGATTCACACGCGCAAGGTTATGGAAATGCTCAGTTTAAGCTGTTGCAATAACCATGTTGCCTTTGATTGCCCTATCCGACTCTTATGGTTGACAACTCGGACGCAATGATCGTCCTGAGTCAATCGCATTGCTCCCGAGTTTTCTGAGATTGCCTACCGACCGAAGACATCCTCATGTCGACTTCGATTCTTCTATTTTGCTCAGCGGGAATTATTGGTTTCCTGTACTTGCTTGCGGACTTTGTTCGATCAAGATCCACCCATAGTCGTTCATGGTCTTGGTCTCAATCTGCACTTTCTTATGGTCTTTCGATCCAAATTTGGCTGCGGTCGTTCACGCTCTGACTCTTGTCAGCTTCTTTTTGATCTAATACTCATTGCAATCGGTTGTTGAATGTTTGAAGGCAGATCGTAGGTATGGGGTCCGTTCCATGTCGACATGATTTCGGATGGTTGTTCCATTCAAGAAGCCTTTTCGACTTTCTTCGAACACTGATAAGAGTTTGAAACCTTGATGATGTTCTAATGTGGTCTCACAGCGATCACTGGGCCGATGGGAGGATCCTTGGTTGATCGACGAAGGTACTTGAGCAACCTCTAATGTTCCCAATGCCTTACTTGGTACATGTCAGGATTAACTAACGCTCCTCCAATTGTCCCATTTACTTCTCGAGTGGCTCTCGATCACTGCGAAGTGTGTTCATTTACTTGTCGGGGAATCGGTGATGCGGCTTCGATGAGCCGATTGTGTTCTTGCTTGGTTTCGATGACACTTCATGTGAAGCGAGTGGAGTAAGTAGTGAGGACCTGAGAATTGAATTTCATCGATCTATTGAGAGTCAAGACGACGCTGGATACTGTCGGAGCTGTTGTCGCTGCTGTGCGGCTCGCAAAATCGGTGCTGTGTGGTTGTGATCAAAATGTGCTGGCTTTCGAGATCAGAGTCGATTATTGTTCTGTCTCTGGGACGTCATGCGAGCGATATGCGCTCTTACTGAGCATAGCCAGGCTGTGTTGAATGCGTTCCAGGTCGACGAAGTGCTTCCGGTTGAGTGAGAGACCGATGAAGTCGTCGATCTTATGTCAGTGATGCCCCAGCCCAAGTGTCGATTGAGCAAAGTTTCTGGAAGGCCTTTATCAATGAATTGATCGATCGTACATCCAAGCAGTATCAAAAAGAAGTAAGGCAAGAGCTGCGGACATCGATTTCATGCTGCTTTGATCGAAAAAGTGTCGAACTCCCAGATTGATGATATGGCTAGTTGCAGTACATATTGTCAACCAGGATATCTGGAATTCTCAATATCGTTTGGAAGATGAATGAAAAGGATGTTTGTGAGCTGACGGGGCTTTGGATGTGTTGGCTGGGGCTTGGCGAAGTGTGAAAGTGCAAAAAGTTGCCCCAAGCTAACCCCCAACTTCAACCCACGATATCTCAACCATTCCACAACCGATTGCAAGGATTATTAGGTCAAAAGAAAGCTAGAGAGATGCAGAGTGACTGCAGTGTAGAGTTCTAGGCGGAAAAGTGACAGATCTGTCGGACAAGAGCAAAACTCTAGAAGGAAGTCCAAAAAAGAAATGTTGACAAGAGGGGGATTCTATGTCATGTTAGAAGAATGTCCGAAGCTGTAGAACGACTTTCTGAGCACTTACCGAACCCCCGCAGGTAAAACCTATGAGAATGCTGCTCAGTTGAACTGAGTAAGTCGGTAGACTTGAGTCACACCTGATAGATGTTAGTATGAGCTCGGAGAGGTATTGAACGATTGTTTCAAGAGAAACCTACGCCATAACCACTCGGCCATCTTGCCAATTGCATCAAGAAACGCTGTCCTTGGTTGCAATGCATTTGATAAAGTGTCGGGAAAATGATTGCAATATATCGGCTGACTATTGTGGATCACATGCTTGGCTTGGCATTCACGGCTGGTCCGAGCCCCACACACCACATTGTTGCGCATACAGACAAAAAGGAGGCAGAGCAGAAGCTGATAAACATTTAAATGAGGACTGAAGACAATCAGTAGAGGAAATGCGAGGATAATGTAAGGTTAGACTCTGAGGCAAAAGATCTTGCACGTCACCCGGCTCATCCTGCATCGCGGGGATTTGCCTTCGCAAGGACCACAATTTCGGATGTCAATGCAGATCGTAAAGAACTACTCCTTGTGAATCGAACAGCAAGACTTGTTCCTGCAGGACGTATTTCGCGTCGTCTACATGAACGCAACAGACCAAAGCCAACTCGCAAAGTCCATTCACCCGCATCGAGGCCGAGCGGAAGAGCACGGCGGAGCTTGGAAGTGGAGCCATCATCAGTCACGATTTCAAAGCAAAGACCTCGATGGCCTCCTTCAGCCTGAGATCATAGACTGTCCTCAGCAAACATGACTTCAAGTGGTTGTGAATTTCCCTGCTGAGATTTCTGTTTACCACTAGTCTTTAGTGCCGACCTCGGCGAGCAGGCGCATTGTGTATTGCCATTGCCTTTTCCACTATTCTACTCATCCGTGTTTCTAGACCTCACTTCCTACACCTCCAACTTATTCGAAACAACAATCACATTTCAGGTCAATCAGTCGTAGTTGACCTATTCGGCCGTCCACCGAGACATCCGCACCTGAGACATCTCACCATCGTACACCACACACAAGACATTATACGCACGACGCAAATCAAATACTGAATCGACAGGCGGCGGACAGAGCGCCTTATATTTGATCACATACGGCTGGGCTTGCAGCGTTGCGTTCAGGCCAATTTCTGAGGTCTCCAACGTCGCAAGCCTGCGTCTGGCGGAGTCATCATGATTCCAATCCCAAAACCAGAAGACTACAATGTCTCTTCGAAGAACGGATTTTTGCCTACTCAACCGCCACTCGAGCGCCTGCCTGACTCGTACTATGGAACATGGGAATATGTTGTGAACAATTTGCAAGGCCTTGTCCTCAGCAAGAGACTGCGTGAGACTGTGGATAAGATGGAAGTGCTCTCTACCGAGCGACTATTCGGAGAGGCTCAATGGCGTCGAGCATACAGCGTGCTTGCATTCATTGCACATGCATACATTTGGGGAGATGACAAGCCGGCTGAGAGAGTGCCGCCTCCAGTCACTATACCATTTCTGAAGACATGTGCTCACCTTGAGCTTCCACCGGTCGCGACCTATGCCGGTCTGGTGCTCTGGAACTGGAAGCCGATCTTCGATGCTGAACGTGCCGATACTTTGGCCAATCTCGACACAATCAACACCTTTACCGGTTCGCTTGATGAGAAATGGTTCTACTTGATCAGCATTGCTGTCGAATCCAGAGGTGGTCCGCTCATTCCTCTGATGCTGAAAGCTGTCGAAGCTGCGAACCACAACGACAGGAACACAGTCACCGAATGCCTCGAGCAATTTGCAGAACGACTTGATGAGCTAGGAATGACATTGTCTAGAATGTACGAAAATTGCGATCCACATGTCTTCTACCACCGCATCAGACCTTTTCTGGCGGGAAGTAAGAACATGTCCGATGCTGGCCTTCCGAATGGTGTAATCTTCGACAATGGAGGCCCGATCAATAAGCAACGCTACGTGCAATTTAGTGGCGGCAGCAATGCTCAGTCCAGTATCATTCAGTTCTTCGACATCGTCCTCGATGTGAAGCATCGTCCCACAGGAAGCAAGGCCGACTCAGCAGTGGCTGAGAAGAAGAACTCAGCACCAGCACCAAATTTTATTCACGACATGCGCAAGTACATGCCTGGACCTCACGCTCGCTTTCTGGAAGCAGTGCAACGTGTGGCGAATGTTCGCGCCTTCGTTGAAGAGCATCAGTACGACCAGGCCTTGCAGACAGCGTTTGATGCTTGCATCGCTGTGCTCTCCGACTTCAGAGATCGACACATTCAGATGGTCACTCGCTACATCATCATCAAGAGCCGAGAGGCAAAGAATGCTGAAAGCGAGAAGGACGGCGAGACGAAGTCGAAGAAGATCAACCTTGCCATGCGTCCGAAGGCTGAGAAGGAGGGCGAAAAGACGAAGAGGGATCTGAAGGGCACAGGTGGCACTTCACTCATTCCGTTCTTGCGTCAGGCACGAGATGAGACCAATGAGCCGGCGGTGGAGGCATGGACTCGCCGCATTCTCAACAAGCGGCGCGGGATCGTCGCAAGTGACGACCATGGAGAGGTCAAGCAAGGCATTTCGACTGTTTGGACGATGGACACAGGCAATGCACTTTGCTATTCATAGACGAAGAGGCTGCGAAGCACTTGACTTATTATTGCATATCTGACGGATTCACGATGTCCATATCGAAGTAAAAAGAGATGATCATGACGAATTCGCTTCAACTCTCATATACACTGTCAATCCAAAGCCAAATCTGGTCTGCTGTAGCCATGCGTTCTCATCACCTGCTGATTGCAAGCGAGTTCTTTGGCCGGGCTAATGAGGGTTACTGCAAGTTCTCTGTCAGTCGCTGACAACAATGAATTCCTTCGCTTCTTTGATCTCGTACTGTACGAGGCAGACTGGCCGTTTCTTTAAGGGTTCCTGCAGACTCGCTTGGAAGTGTGGCTCTCCGAATAGCTTCGCCACAGATGAAGTCTTACAAGCATGCAGACAGAAGATCCTAAGACAGGCAAGCAGTATACCATATCATATACCTCACTCGAGGCAACTACTTTGAATGGCTAGTCGGCGTAATTCTGCACGGCAAGGCCGATTCGGAGGCTAGGGCAGCCGTTGTCGACCCTGAAGCCATAGGGCTGTGGATAGACGTAAGAATAGTGTGTTTTGGGTGTTTACTGATAGTCCTGCAAGTCGAAGTTCTTGGCCATCGTGTTTTGGGATTGTGGCCATCGTAGAAATGGTCTCATTGTGGACAACCCTTGTCAACGGCTTCTTCATTTTCCGGAGCAGAGCAGAGCCGCGCCCAGCACTGCCACCACGCCTCGCACGAGTCCCCGCTGGCTGGGAGGAAGCATCCGATATCGTATGGTTCGATTTTGTGACGCGAAAGCTGGGCGAAACATCATCCACCGACCGCTTGTTTCTACTCACGACCCATTTTAGATAACTACAACGCCGTCAATTTTCAACATTGGAGCAATTCGTGCTATCTGAACCTCAGGCGAGGATGGCAAAGAGCCCTCGTTGAAACTGAAGCTAAACTCGACCTGACGTTTCAACTTGCATATACAAGGCAACGCGACTCGAAGATGGATACTTCTTGGCAGGGAGCAGCAGGCTACTCTCAACAGCAGTCTGCTCCCTTTCCAGGACAGCTGGACGGAGGTGCTAATAACGAGGATTGGGAAGAGTGGCTGCGATGGGATCCAGCTGCTGAACCTATCTCCCCTGACGACACCTTCAACTCTGGCTCTTCCAAGAACGACTCGCCTATTCAAGATCTTGCTTTTGATGCGCCCTTTGGCAAGACTGATGAAGAACCACTTGGACCTTTACACATTGTCGGCAACGACTCATTGGACTTTGGAGCCAGTCACGACTTCAATACTGACTTTGCACTGTTCGGCACTGGCGACCTCAATGCCGGCTTCGCATTCGACCAAGCCGGCTCTATAGATAACCTCGTCCCAAGCATACCTAAACTAGACACCAATACAGCAGCATGGGCACTACCCTCCACTGGCCTGGAAGAACCAAATGTCTCATTGTCTGCCATCTCAAATGAAAACAACCAACAACTGCACTCAGCGACCTCCCTCACCGCAACTACGCCAAGCTTACACCAAAGTCCCCAGTCAAGCTCGGGTACACAAAACCGTCGCAGTCAATCGTCAGTCCCTCCTGATCTACCCAAGAAGCGCGGAGGTCGCAAGCGCAAAGCAGAGACTCAAGCCGAGCCAAGCCCTGAAGGCTTGGAGAATGGCGACTCTCAGGACGGCGACGAACCACCGATCAAGAAAACCTCGCATAACGTTATCGAGAAGCGGTATCGCAACAACTTGAACGACAAGATAGTGGAGTTGCGCAATGCTGTACCCAGTCTGCGTGCGATGGGTCGCGCGAATAACGGCAAGGAGACGGAGGACCTCGAGGGCTTAACACCAGCCCACAAGCTCAACAAGGCTACTGTCATGGCCAAGGCGACTGAGTATATCAGACATTTGGAGAAGCGCAATCAAAAGATGCAGGACGAAATGAATGCGCTTAAGGCCCAACTGGAGAAGGTTGAAAATACCTTCGGCAATTCTCGAGATCGACAGGAAAGCAATAGCCCAACCTCGGCAGCCCAGCGGTCGAGAGAGGCTTCATCTGCGTCGCAGGGTGCAGTGCCTAGCTTCCTCAATGTGCCACAGGATCAAAACAGATTTGGTCAACCTGTGGTGCAGCAGCAATACATGCAGCAACAGCGAGGGCCAACATATGCTCGTCCTCCCAACCCACCAGTCGAGGCGCAAAATCAGCAACCCTACGTCAATGGCAGAGGTGGCATCATGAACAAGGTCATGCTCGGCACCATGGCTGGAGTCATGGTCATGGAAGGCTTCACTCAAGAGCAATCAGGCAATGACTCGTCTGCCCGCCAGCTCTTCTCTGTTCCAACAGCTCTCCTCAAGCGCGCACTAGATGGCTCAGCACACTCGCCGTCGGCTGCAGTATCTCGCCAAGCTGTAATTCCACTGCTCAAGCTATTCCTTGTTGTGGGCGCATTGTTCTATCTGCTTGCGCCCTTCCTCATGTGGGCACCGCGGCGGAAGCAGAAGATCTGCTCTTCTGTGCAACTACCCAAGGCGCCGTCACTGGCCTCACCGGTTGAGGTGCGGAGACAGGCGTGGCTTACTGCCATTCAGAGCGTCTGGGTCCCGAAGCATTTCTTGCTTGAAGTTGTCGCTGTTGGCTTCAAGATGTTGCAGCTCAGCATAAGAAGACTTGTCGGCGCCGAGATCTTTACCCACATCACGGGCACCAGCAAGGAAGAAGAAGCTGCTCGTGTCAAGGCATGGGATATCGCCATCGATGCTCAGCTGGCAGGCGGAGATGCCCAGGTGTCATACTACCGTCTTCTGCTTACGCTCATGGAGAGTGGTACACTACCAGACTCTCCAGCACGGCTTATGCAGAAGGCTGTCCACTTCCGCGTCTTCTTCTGGGAGATTGCAAACGCTGGCTACGGCAACATTCTTGGCTTCAAGTCTTCCACAGAGAAAGTGGGCAGGATCTACTGGGATTCAGCACGCCGCATTCAGAAAGAGCTTATCCATGCTAAATCACAAGGTCGACCGACTGAAGAAGATGAGGCTGAACTCTTGCCAGATCATCTTGCACAGCTAGTCGAGCTGGACTGCGATGAAGTGCTAAGCGACGAGATGATTCAGAGAGCGTGGAATCTCGCATGGAACAAGCCAAGTGCCAATGAGCTTGCTCCAAATGCTGCAAAAGACAGTGTTGTCGAGGATCATGCTATCCGATCACCGCTCGATGCCGTTGCTGCTTGGTACACGAACACGACCATCGATGATACCTTGGCCGATGCATTGAGCGATACAGCTTCCACCATGGACACAGAGTACTATCTTGGACTGGCATTGAGCGTGGCACCTCCTGCCTCGAGCACACACGTACGTGCCTTGACTGCAAAGGCAGTACTGTCCAACACAAACCGCGAAGCCAACATCGTTGTCGCACTCGAAGCACTCCCAGTCATCTGCCCCACTGGCGGGATGAACCTGGTCAGCCACGCACCTGCCTCGCCAGATGTCTTCACGGCATTGACTTTGGCAAAGCTGATATCGCTTTGCTCTCCATCATCGCCAAAGACTGCTCGCAGTCGAGCATTCACTGCACTCAATAACATGAGTCTACCGCCTGCGCAGTTCTCACTGCTTACTGCCGTGGCTGCGTACAGACTCTTGCGACTACTGACATCCAACCAGGGTCGCTCAAATGACGCCCGGGTTGGACTTGAGGACCTTGCTGGCAGTCTCCGCCTCTGGGCTGGCACACAAGCCGGTCGGGACAGTGGCCTGGGACAACATGGACGTGCGAAGATGGTCAAGCTGTGCTTGGTCATTGCAAAGCAGCTTGGGGGATGGGAAGAGAAAGATAGCGGATACAGTTCTGCTCGAAGCGCGAGCTCGAGCCCGGTGCGAGAGGGCATTGTGATCACATAATGATTGCCTAAGCCGATCACATGTAGGGCGTGGTCCTATAGAACAAGGCGCGGGATGCGCCGTTTGAGAAATTAGCATAGATCACTATCATGACTACATGCAAACAGTATCGCAAAGAGAACTTTACACAACACTGCACTTGCCTGGTTTTCTTCTGTCTGAGGTGTCGTTATGTTTCTCCTACCCTTCAAACTTATACCGCGGCTTCTGAGCCATTTCACTGCCACATGACGTCTTCGTCAATAATGACTTTCTAAGGAACGCGACCTTGTGATCTTGCAACAACACTGGCCCAAAAGATACCACAAGTCTCTACAGACCTTTGTACTATGTGAACAAGACGCGCCTCACACACTGAGGCTGCTCTCACAAAATGGACGGCGATGTCATTTCGAACCGCGATGAGCCCATCCCGATCCTGCGCATACCCACCAACGAAGACGAGTCTTCTGCTTCCGTCTCCGATAGCGAGCCCACACTAGGACGGCGAGATAGGATCAAAGACCGTGCGAGTAGAGTTCGCGACAAATTTGACGAGTACAGCACTTCTGAAGGGCGACAAAGCCTACAGGATAGACTCTTTGCCAGCGTTCTCTCGCAAATCATACCCACTGAGGGCCCAGATGGCGACGACAAGCAAGCGCAAGGCACTAAGAAGGACAGACGATCGAAGAAATATGTTGATAAGCCTGAGTTCGGGCCGTCTCGCATGACGAGCAATTTCAGAAGATTCAATGCAAGAATCGGGGTGGTTTTTGTGATGGAAAACAGGCTCATTCACCTATTCTCATGGCGACGACCTACGGCAACGCTCTCCTTCCTCGCAGTGTATTCGCTGATGTGCCTCAAACCACATCTACTACCTCTAGTCCCGCTCACGATCTTGCTGTTCGGTATCATGATCCCATCCTTCCTCGCTCGACACCCTACGCCCGCCAACGATCCGCGAATCGAGCCCAGCTATCGTGGGCCACCAACAGCGCCTGCCAGTCGTGTCAAGCCAGCACCAGACCTGAGCACTGACTTTTGGAGGAACATGAGGGACCTGCAGAACAGCATGGAGGACTTCTCTCAGCTCCACGATGCGGCGAATGAGTACATTACACCCTATACGAACTTTAGCGATGAGGCAGTGAGCTCGACGCTTTTCCTCGCCCTCTCTGCTCTAGGCATTGCTGCCTTTGTTGGCAGCGCGCTAGTGCCGTGGCGAGCTATTGCTCTGATCGCTGGCTGGGTAGCTACACTGCTTGGTCATCCAAGTGCTCAGAAAGTGCTATTGTCTACGAATAATGTCAGCAACTTCCGCCAGCATGTGCTGATGTTGCAGAGTCAGCTGCGAAACTGGATCGAGAACGATATTCTTATGGACGAACCACCTGAGCGACGACAAGTAGAGATCTTTGAGCTTCAAAAGCACCATGCTGGCAGTAACACCTGGGAGCCTTGGCTTTTCTGTGCATCACCATATGACCCGCTGAGCCCAGCACGCATTGCCGGATCACGTCCGAAAGGCACGCAATTCTTCGAAGACGTGCAGACGCCGACTGGCTGGGCTTGGAAAGAGAAGAAGTGGAACCTTGATCTGCTCAGTCGAGAATGGGTTGAAGAACGCATGATCAGTGGTGTTGAGATCGAGACTGAGGGCGAACGATGGGTTTACGATCTGCCTGATGAAGAGGTGGAGCCGCTTATGATGAGCGCCAGTCCTGGCAAGGGTAAGGTCAAAAGAAACAAGAGCGCTCCTAAGAGTGGTTGGGAAGAAGGCACTGGGCACAGCCAACGAGGCGAATGGCGGAGACGCAGATGGACCAGACTTGTCGAGAAGAGAGCTGTTGCCAACACGTCTGACAAGCCAAAAGAATGAGCATTGGTCAAAGTTCAAGATTGATCGTCGGACACTGATCAAGAGCGCTTGGGTGCAGCTCCAACTCGCATGGTTGACAGCATCTTGCGTTTTGTCGCCATGTGCTACCTTGCCCGGACCCAGCAAGCGATATGCGCCCTGCTGCGGCTCAAGCTTGTGAGGCAATGGGATCACGAAACCGCAAGCCACCCCGCGACCTTTATCGCTCGTGCCGCAAAAGCGAGCTATGCCGCATGTGAGCTACGCCCCGACGCCTGTCTCGCAACCACGGTCTGCACCTCCAGCAGAGCAGGCTGAATGGCGGCCTCTCAACCTGATAAATTTGGACATCATCGGCGAGACACTCTGAAGCCGAATGGAGCGCCGTTGACGGAAGATCTATCACGCAAGCACGACAAAGACCTGCCTCGTACGAAGCGTGCATCCATTTTGGCCATTCAGCTCGACAATATCGCACTTCTGCACCTCAGTGTGCTAGAAAGGATACCTGCAGGAGTCATTCGTAACCTACATTGATCTTCATGTCCAACATCGACTTTGAAGGACACAATGTCGCATCCTCCTGCAGACACGCGAGCTACTCAAGTAATGAGTTGGTCAAGCCAAGTAGCTTATCGAGCTCGCGTGACTGCTTCGACTTCCGCTAGACGATCGGCCCGTCGTGACATCGAATTTTGTTGGAATGTTCTGATGCAGCCAAGATCTCTTCTTATCATCAAGCGAGTTCCAAGCCCTGCTTCTAGAAGCTTTGCCCAACCTTAGCGCCTGTAGCGGCCCCTCGGCATCCCCAGACGCTCTCACCAGTACAGTGCTGTTTTTTGAAGTGGCCAGTGGTCAGTGCGCGGACTAGGGTAGTCCGCACCTGGACATTTACCACTCTTTAACGATAGCCAGCTTGCTATCTAAGGGAATTTGACGCGTAGGATACTGCGATTTTAACGATAGCCAGCTTGCTATCTAAGGGAATTTGACGCGTAGGATACTGCGATTAGCGTCCGTGTAGATGCGTTATCCAGTAGAGCGAGAGACCTTCAATACCATCGACCTTGAACCCCCTGTCGCGCACTGACCAGTAGCCACTTCAAAAAACAGCACTGTACAACATGGATTCGACGCCGGACTGCGTGCTCCCATGCACGTTGCCCGCGGTCTGGGAACTTGTCTGACCACTCGATCGTGATATACGTACCTCAGTCTAGTCACATGAACTCATCTGCTTCCAACGAAGGCCGCAAGTGTACTATTGAGGCGATGCTGCTCACGTCGCAGATTAAGTCGCAAGAGAACGAGCACCAACCGTAAGTACGCCGATACGCAGGTTTCAGATTCCTGCCTTCCTTATCTTTGCGATGATCAATTCACGACTGCGCGCAAATGTCGGCACTCATTGGATGCTTATCTCTACAACCATGTACGATACTGCTGACCCGTGCTGCTGTGCCTGTCCTTGCGCGAAGTCACGCAAAGCTTCCGGACCAGCACTCGTTAGCTGCATTTCGCCCTTGCGGCGTTCGAGCCTATAACGTGGACCATACATCTTCAGCGTACCTCACTAGGCTGTGTGGCTTGATGAGGGACCGCAGGGTAGGAGCGGGATTATCTGGTGTGCCAGCAATTGCGCTCGAGGTTGTACCGATGGGCGACAGGCATTGCCAGCCGCACTGATGAATGCTATAAAGGTTAAGGAAAGCCTTGTGCTACGTGCACAGAAGGCGTCCGCGATCAATTTTATATTTGAGAGGCGTCCACGTGGTTGAAGGTTGGGTGTCACCATTTTTGTCTGGAGAAAGGCTTGACCGGTCTTCCTTGGACGACAAGCATTCCTTGGGAGCTTGTGCTCGTGCTGCCGTCGCTCCGAGTTTTCCACCTTGAACGGACCATCTCAGCTCAGACTGCGAAACCTATTCTTGGAAAAAGTTTCGACAATCGATCTCTTGCTACTTATTCACAAGGCTTTCCCTGGCTTCGTCGGTTCTCGAATCGACCTCGCCTCATCGACAGCCAAGATGACGGACATGGAGAAGGGCGACTATGTCGTAGGCGAGACATCTCCTCACGATGTTGCAGTGGGAGAGTATGCGGACGCACCTAGGAAGAACAGTATTAATGAGGCGGCGGATCTTTATGGAGATGTTGAGACTGCTGAGCGTATGTTGGACGATGACGAATCGAAGACTGCTAGAAACAGTGCTAAGCATCAATAGAATACGGCTACGTCAGCCGTGGATTGAAGTCAAGGCATATCCAATTCATCGCCCTTGGAGGAACGGTAAGCAGAAATCACCTCTTTTGCAAAAATGAAAGCTAATGCCATGAATCTGGTAGATCGGTACAGGTCTGTTCCTCGGAATAGGCAAAGCTTTCGTACATGGTGGTCCGCTTTCTGTCCTACTCGGATACTCCATCACTGGTGTTGCCATCTTCGCTATGATGCAGGCACTCGGTGAAATGGCTACATGGCTTCCTCTCCCGGGTGCTGTCCCGCAATACTGTGCTCGATATGTCGACCCGGCTATGGGTATGCAGAATTCAAGCAGGAGCTTAAACCCAAAGACTATCAGCTAACGCTTCTCCCTAGGTTTTGCAGCAGGCTGGAACAACTGGTACTCCAACGCCCTTACTCTTTGCGCCGAAATCTCTGCTGCAGCCGTGGTCATCGGCTTCTGGAACGACAGTATCAACCAAGCAGCCTGGATCACGATTATTCTGGTCCTTATTGTGTGCCTGAACATCTTCGCTGTGTCAATCTACGGAGAAGCAGAATTCATCTTCGCCTCTATCAAGATCATCACCATCGTTGGACTGCTTCTCCTCGCTTTGATCATCGATCTCGGTGGTTCCGAGCAAGGCCGTCTCGGCTTCAGGTACTGGAAACACCCTTACGCTGCTATGAGAGAGTACATCGGTACTGGAGACACTGGACGATTTGCCGGTTTCTTTGCAGTTCTGGCCAATGCAGCTTTCGCATACGGTGGTGTGGAAATGGTCGCTGTTGCTGCTGGTGAGGCTGAGAACCCGAGGAAGAACATTCCAAAGGCTGTCAGGAGAGTTTTCTGGAGAATGTAGGTACGGCCGCTTTTCGTCCTGAATTCTTGCTGATGAGAATTAGTCTCTTCTTCTACGTCCTCGGAACGCTCGCTATCGGTGTCACAGTTCCAGCTAACGACGACCGTCTCTTGAACGGAGGTCCTGGCGCTGGTTCATCGCCTTGGGTCATCGCTATCGTCCGAGCTGGTATTCCTGTCCTGTAAGTTGTGGCAAGGATAGTTTCACAACCCATTTTGGTTACTGATCTATCTCTCCTTTAGACCACACATCATCAACGCCGTTATTTTGACTTCAGCATCCTCGTCTGGTAATGCCTTCTTGTACACTGGATCCCGGTACCTTTTTGCCCTGGCTCAGAACAAGCAGGCCCCTCGGGTGAGTTGCGGTCCAAGACTAGATAATATCGGCAGTGAATACTGACATGTCTTTGCGCAGTTCTTGCTCTACTGCACAAAGAAAGGTGTTCCAATCTGGTGTGTGCTCATCACCGCATCGATTGGTCTCTTGACCTACATGACCGTATCCGCCGGAGCTGCATCCGTATTCGATTGGTTCCAGACATTGACGACCATTACCTCGCTCTTCACCTGGTTTTCGATTCGTAAGTCACCGATGGTCATCAGCATTGCTTCACAATACTTACAATTCTCTTCTTAGTCGTTGCCTACATCAAATTCCGCCGCGCCCTCATCGCCCAAGGCGTCTCCCGCGACACTTTGGTCTTCAAGTCCCGCTTCCAACCATACTCAGCCTACATCGCCCTCACCTTCTTCATCATAATCATCATCTTCAACGGCTTCGCAGTCTTCACACATAACAAGGACGGCACATCGAATTGGAGTGTCCAGGACTTCGTCACTGCTTATGTGGGAATTCCAATCTATGTAGGATTCTACTTGTTTTGGAAGATCTTGAAGAGGACCAAGTTTGTCCGAAGTTCGGAGGCGGATATCTGGACGGGCAAGGCTGCTCTTGATGCTGAAGTCTGGCCTGAGCGCGAGCCGAGAAATTGGTTGGAGAAGGTCTGGTTTTGGATTGCTTGAGTAGGAAAAGGTATGTGGTGTGTATATGTGAACAAAAAGATGATCTTGATGGTCTTGTTCGACAGCCAATTCATGCTGTTGAGACGATCCTTGTCCAAACTCCATCCTCAAGACATCATGCAGATCGTTTCGCATTTGCACTATCTCAGTAGATCAGTTCAGAAGTAAATCAGAATATCTCCGTCTCACGAGTTCCTGTGTCGATATCGATGTTGGCGATGTTGTGGGCCACGTGAGAACGCGAAAGTGTCCAGGACTTCTCCACTCCAGGATCATCCTCCAACGCCGTCCTCGAGAATTTCCAGAAAGTTGAAGCTTGACGCGCCAGTCCTTTGAGCATCTATGGTTGTCGCCGGCACTATCGCAAGGCCATCAGCATGCTTGCGCTGTCAGCTCCGTGAAGCGCTCCTAGTTAGTCGTTCAACATCGACAACGAAAAATGCTAGACCGACATTGAGCTGCAATGGATTCGCTACTCATTCTCAAGGTCTACGAGAGGAGGATCAACAATATGCCCAACGAGGACCATTGAAGTGGAAGCACTATCATCCTGATGGGAAAGTGGTTGGAAGAGGCGTCAAGAGACAGCGTGTGGTATCGGAAAAGCTGAGCAGAGAATCGTTGAACAAACCCTCAAGCGTCGTGATCCTGCGAGATCTACCAAAAGATGCTTTGTCTCGTGCGAGGCCAGACAGAGATGCTGCTGGCGTATCAGAAATCTCGTCGAAGCATCCTCGATTGAGCGCGAAAGACATCGAGAAGTCGATCCTCACGAAATATCAGGCGCCCGATATAGAAGAAGTCAATGCCTCCATTGCTGAAATCCAAAGCAGGCTGCGCAGCACCATTCTCGATGAGAAAGAGTTCGATGAGCTGGCACGAAAGCTGAGCAGGGCTTATACATCGCCACAGCTTTCGCGATACCTCTTTGCGACATTGAAGGCATCTGCAGGCCGTTCAGTGAGTAACACCACGGTCGGCAGGAACATACAAAATCAAGACGCTATGCAATGGCAACCGGGGCGAACGCCATTAGCACAAAGACATCAGTTGATCAAGGTGCAAGCTACTGGACAGAGCAAGAAATTGAGGACTATCGAGCAGATTCTGCGTCTCTGCTGGGACATCACAATTACGTCTGAAGAGCAAGAGATCGGTGAGCTGGAATTGAAGCTGGAGCCGTGGCAACTATCCATGCTTTTCGATCTTTATGAGAACGATGAGCCGTACTATAAAAGCTTGATACGGACACAGATGCTGCTCGACACGACCGAGGTGCAGCAATATCGACCAGATGGAGTTGTACGTATCACTGGCCGACGGACAGATGCTGAGGATGCGGCTTGGCAGCTCAAATCTGCATTGATGAATGTGCAGCCACTGCGCGTGGATGCTGCACAGCTTCTTCCGCAAAAGGACGCTGGGGCTAGAAACCGCTTCAGTGATGAAGAGTTGGGCTACGTCTCCAATCTGACGAAGTCAGTCCTTTCCTTGGAACCAGACGGGATGGTCGTCATCTACAATAGGACCACCGACGGCAGGAACACTGCACGACGGCTTCTGCTATCTATGCTCAGAGTCCACGGATCTTCGTTCACCGAAGTTCTTTCGCTATCGAAGGACGATGGCAATGGCGATCCCTGGTGTGAGGCTTTCTCGCTGCCAAGTGAGCCTTCCACTAGCGGTATGCATCGAAGATGGGCTGGTCGCGATCTCGTTCGCGAGATGACATCTACGCAAAGACGTCCTGACGTGACGAAGCCTCGACTGGAAGAACGACAATCAAAATCAGAAGATGTCATCGGTGCAGTTGCCCAGGCTATCGCAGCCAAGCTAGAGACTGTTAAGCACGCTTTGAATGTCGACAGCGGCTACCCGTTCCATGCATGCTCTTATTGGGACCCATTCTTCAATCGTGCATCCACCAACTGGCGCTGCGGTATTGTCAGACATTTGCAGGACTCATCGCCGCGTTCCGATGACGAATTCTCCTCGAAAGAACCGGAACCTCCACGAAGTGTTTTCCGACACGCAATACCAGGACTGGACGCATTGCTATCGTACTTTGACACGACCAACACGCCGAAGCCCCTGCAGCTTCTGAAATCCTCTGTCCCGATCAACTATATTGGAGAAGAAGATCCTCAGGCCCGGTTCGATTGGCGACTACCATACCTCACGGCAGTTCTACTACCGCTGCCGAGCAGATCGTTGCCTTCTGTACAGCTTCCTCGTGTTGAGCTTCGTTTCAACTTCGCCGAGCCGACGCAGCCAGGAAGACCCAGAAACCTGTTCTTGTCTGGTCTCAAAGCTAACATCGATCATCAAAATCTTGTTATACCACTCCCGAACCAGGCCGTAGACTTGCGCTTCTCGAGAAGTGTTACGCTGGTCGGTCGATTTCAGCTTGCGAAACAGGACAAACACATACGCTACTTCACGCAGCAGATACAGAAATCTATCTTAAGAGGCGATGGTGTGCTCTCTGCACCACCCGAGCTTATATTGAGGTTGCCCTACTGGCTCGTTCATCCTGATGCAGACCGTTTGAGCATTGCAGACAAGGAAGACGTTCCAGTCACGTACCTCTTTGAGCGATTTAAGCAGACACAGAGAGTTGACTTTTCCGTCAGTGAGGCTGCACGAACTGCTCATGGACTTGATCCTGAGGTTAGAGAGATGGCTATGCAATCGTCATCCAGCATTCGGCTGCAGTATCGTGAAACTGATGGTGGTGCGATTTATGGAAATTCCTCAGCACTAGCTGTGGTACACAAGGCGAAGAAGCCTATGCCAAAGTCTGCTGAGGCTTCGGAGCCGGTTGATGGTTTGTCAGATGTGGTTGAAGAGAAGGATGCTCAGGAAGGCAGCAAAACGGAGAAAGAGCACTCCACGGAACAGCTCGCTGCGTCAGCGCTGCGAATTGCGCACTTGCTGACTCGTATCAATGCTGGGACTTTGTCAGCCTTCAGACAGAGCGGAGACAGCTCTTAGCCTTGTTACTATATCAATAGAAGCACTACAGCCTCAGCTCTACTTGAAATATGTATCAACATGCTTGTCCTGTCTACTAGACCTTCTACCCTCGCTCATGCATCGTGCACCTTCTTCTCATCCACACTACTCGAATCCATCGACGAATCATCCGAATCCATATGACGGTCCGGTATGTGAAACGAGAAGTCAATAACTCCCACCAACTTCTTCACATGCCTAGTGATCAATCGTCAGCACTTGCACACAACCCTCTCAACACATCATGCAAGCTCACCTCGTAATCTTAACGGTATCATCATTAATACACTGCGCACAAATCTGAATCGCAGCAAAAGCACTATACTCCGGCTCCACAATATGTCTCACAGACAAAATATCCTTATCAATCGCCTCCATCTTCCTCACATATTTCGCATGCTGCGGAACTTCCAAATACGGAGGCAAAGGTCTAGCATGTAACATACTCGCACTCAAAAGACTTAACAAACTCGTCAATTGATGTGATGTCGCATTCACAGACCCCAGAAGTTTCCGGAAATCTGATGACCATTCTGACTCGTTGTTCTCTGATGTGTTCGCTGAGAATGTTCGTGATGCGTAAGCGATTAAGGAGGTGTATTGTAGGACTCTTTGGATCGATTCAATGAGACCTTGGTATTCTTCATGAGGGAAACGACCGCCGACTCGGAGTTGGAATTTTGAGAATGCGGAGTTTGCTTGGAGGGTTGTGAGGAGGGAGAGGAGTTTGTTGAAGACTTGTTGACGGGCTTTCTCGAGATGATAGGCGCGGGAACCTTTGGATGTTTCGTCGCCGTCGATTTTTAGGATTCGGGATTTTACGGTTTCGTGGACGATGGAGGTTAGGTTTGCTAGGAGGTAGAGGGAGGCTCCGATGTCTTTGCGTAGCTCGGTGGATTCGGAGACGGGGTACGGAAAGATAGTCCAGATGTAGGCGACGGCGAGACCGCCGCAGACTGTGGCTAGGCGGTATGGAGCTAGGAGATATGTTTCGTAGGCGGGTTGACCGTTACTTTCTGAGACTTGAATTCCTACGACTTCGACTTGGAGCTCGTAGCCAATGATCAGGATGGCTGTGACGATGGAAATAACTCCAATGATTATGAGGTTCTTGAATTTGATCGGGATGTAGAATGCCAGGAAGATCCAAAGCCAGAGGAAGACAATTACACCTGGAGTCTTCTTGTCCACGATGTAAAAGATGACGTACGACGCAATCATGGCGAGAAGAGTTCCGAGAATTCGTAGGATGAATGACTGAGTACTTTGTCCGGCCGCTCGGGTCATGGAAATCGGAACCATGATCATGGCCCATAAGATTCTATTGCGGAGAAACCACGTTTGCGAGTCGCGCAAGTAGCAGATGATTGCGACTGTCATGGTTGCTGCCACAACTCTGAAACCAAATGCTGAGTGGTCACTTCGAAGAGCTCGAGGTATGAGTCGAATGACTTCGCCGAATCGTTCCCAGGCATTGCGAGGCTCTTCGTGTTCAGGATCTCTGCGCTTTCCATATGATTCGCCGAGATCCAGTGCTCGTGTTCCGGCAGAGTCGAGATCTGCAGTGTAGTTATCCTCGTCGTGGTAGTCTTCTCTTCCGAAAGCTGCATACGCCCACTTCTTTAACGTCTTCACCCCAGGCACGATCAAGCGTGTTTTGGATAAAGCGCCATCCTGCTTCTTCTTGTCGGCAAACAGTACGAGCTCAAGTGCCGCCTGTCCAGCTCTGTGAAGCAGGTGATCGATATAGAGAGCAAAGAAGAGCTGTCTTTGATCCTTCTCCCTAGCATGCTCGTTGGCCACCGAGACCTGCTCGGGTCTGATGAATGTCGATTCAAAGAAGTCTGCCGGTAGGTCGATCTCGTGCTGTGCACACCACTCGCGGAGGGTGTGCTTCTTACTTTCGAAGAAGTTATCCAATCGCTGACGATAAGCTTCAGCAAATCCTGGGCTGCCTGGTACTGGATCATCGCCCTTGTTTTCCTCGTCTGGCTTCTTTTTAGGCGCTTTAGTAAGCTCCAATGTAATCAGAGCATGCTGGAATGCTAGATTGATATTACCACTCATCGTCTGAACTGGCTTGTGCAGATTCTTCATCAGCTGGTGCAAATTCTCAATTTGACGTCGGCGAGCTTTCAGGTTCACCTCGTCGGGATGCTCCTCTGACCAGCCAGCAGATTCTGCACGTCTTTGCAGTATGTCGATCACAGAGCTGAGACCGACGACAGGGATCAAGGTCACTCTCATCTTCTTCCACAGCTCTGTAATGTCCTTTGCAGATAGCTTCCCAATAGCAATCTCTCGCTTGGCAAAATTGATGTCTGTGGGTATCTTCGTATGCAAAGCATATATCTTTGGCAGCAAAGCTTTCAAAGCTTTACCCTGGGGCGTAACCATCATAAGCTTGAATTCGCCTGAAGAGTTCGAGCCTTTGTGGTGCTTATTCTTCTCGCGCTCAGCATGTTCCTGCTGAATTGCTTGCTCGGGATCCCATGTCTCGAGACTTTCCAAGTAAGCAGCTTGAGCCTTCAGCAGTCCTCCCATCAAGTTGAGATATCCCGCCATCTCCTTGAAGACTACAGTTCTGCAGGAAATAGGTATCACGAAAAGACTGACTCCAGTAGCCAAAGCGAATCCAGTGAGAAATGCCTCGAGAAGCCTTTCCATGAATGAGATGGCATAAGTCATGGTGGGGAATTGCGTGCCATAGGTCATTGACACGCAAGTGAAGATCATGTAGATAATCACAGGGAACTGAAATTGAGGCAGAGCACTTCGAAGAGAATTCACCAGATACGTTTGGAAGATCAGCCAGACCGCCAGCACCGCCGAAGCACTTGAGTTGTACCCAGTAGGAGGGGATCCGGGAGCAGTAGTATGTGCTCGAGCCTGTGTAGCGCAGTACAGTGCAAGCAGATTCATTGAAGCAGCTACACCGACTGACAGGCAATTGAGGAGCCTGAGCGAGATTAGCCTACGATCGGAATCCAATGCTTGGATACAAGCACTCACATCGTCTGCATAAACATGCCGCGAGGCATGATACACATGCCCAGCACAGAGGTAATTGCAATTAGATAGCCCAAAGTCTGGTAAACAGCGGCCACATCTCGAGCTTGATAGAATGCAATGGCAATAGTCGGCGGCAATGAAGCTTTGAACATCAACATTACTGTCATCATGTCGAGATCCAACTTCGTCCATATTCGCTTCAATATTGACGGTTTCTTCGCTTCGTTCGATGGGCCAGGTGTCTCCAATGCTGCTGTCGTAGCCTTCGTCGTGCTGTTATTGCCGCCATTCTGCTGGTTGTTGACGCTCTCACCGAGAGGTTTCTCATCTTGAGTTGCCATTGCAGCGCTCCTCAGCTTACTTCGCTGGCGACCAGGGATCCTTATCGAGTGAGAATCCAAGGTTGGTGATGCATACTTCTAGAAGTTGTCGTCAGGGAGTGTCCAGCCCTTCCACCACCTTTTGATCTTTCTTCGGACGAAATGTTTTGAGCGAGCTGAGATGGCCAAGCTCAAAGCCTAATCAAAGAAGAACATCGGGTATCAAATGTTCCTTCGCCCGTTGCGGCTGCCAGCGGTATCCGCTAGCTCTAGCGCGCAGACCAATGAAGTCAATTGTGGCTGCTTAGTCAAGCTCATCAATGCGTTGTTTCTGCCGTTGTTAAAACGTGGAAGAGGTCGGTACTCCGTGTGGTAATATCGCTGATCAGATTGACCGAACTTGGACACCTCTGATTTGACTGTGCGCTGTATCTGCTTCTTGTCTGGTGCAAATGTGTCGAGAATTTGTTACTATGGTCGCTAACTGTGAGACTGGCTTGACGTTTCGCAAAGCAATGGTCTCCAAACACATCAAGCACGCTTGTTGCCCAGCAATCCGTTTCCTGGGTTGGTCTGATCCTGTGCAGACAAGGAGTGAGGCTGTCGCTGGAAGCTTACGCCGTCTTCTGAGTCAATGCTTAATTCTGACGTTGCCATCGTTAGGTCGACTTTTTATTGAAGTAAGTCAGCAGATTGTTCTTCTGTCCGGCGTCGATCTCTTTTTTCTTCTTGGGACTGCTGTCCTGCGCTTTTGCTACTTTGACTCCAACCTTCATCTTCTTCATGAGCTCTTCAAATTCGTGGACCGCCACTATACCGCCAGATGCTTGAACATGGCCACGAGCGAAATCGTCGCCCATCCTTTGCAGCAAGGTCGGCATTTCGTCAGCATCTTCCCTTTTGACCTGCTCTACGTCTTGGTCGTCGTGCTCATCCGGCAAGCTCGCGTACGCTTTGAGACGCTGTATGATGTCCACTGGAGGATCATTGTTTCTAGCGCAACGTGGTATACGGCAAGAGAAGTTGACCTTGCCTTCCAGGTAGCCCTCGTTCGCGACCATAATCATCTCCAAGGACTTCGACTGAAGATGACCTGCCCAGCGCGTGGCAATCACAGGATGAACTTGAGCCTTGCTGTTGATGCGGAAGACAGCAACTTTATTGTCTCCACTGAACTTTGGTGCAGTATGCGTGCATCTCTCAACCTCTTCGTTCACGTCTCTTCTTGCAGCGAGTAGACGCGCATTCTTCAGCACGCTCGCTGGCTCTTCTGTCTCGCACAGAGCGTCCCACGCGGAGATGACATCGTAAGAAGCTGTACGTCGAGGTGCATTCACCAGACTCACGACATCATTGAGTGTCTTCTTAGTATAGCGTTTCATGGTTGCGCTCATGTCTGGAAAGGGAGAAGCCCACTTGAGCGTGTTCCCCAGATCACCATGAGTGCCAACGACGCACAACCAGTCACAGGTCTCTTCGACTCCTGCATGGAGTGGCCTGCAGATCTCGTACGTCAAGAGCGATGATGTTGCTACAGGTGGTGACTGGCAAGCAGACACATGCTCTGATCCATCCGGGAAATCGCTCTGCGTAGCGAAGTGATGATCGATGACCAGGCCTTTGTGCGTGTTGCTTACCAAAGGCGGTCCTGCGCGACTGCCGTGATCAATAACGAAAACAAAAGTTGGTTCTAATGCAGACATCTTGGTCCTTTCTTCTTCACTGTGGACCGTATTGCCTTTCGTGAGGAGATGAACATGGATTCTCTCCTTCGGTAGCCCCAGTAGTACACCTCGATTTAACCATATGGCAGGTAGGGGGATCCCCGCTAGCGCCGCGCTAGCTACTTTCGGTAAAAGCCGAGATATGCTAGAAGCTTCTATTAAGTAAATACTTAAGCGCCGTTTTCTTCCTATATAACGGTTAACTATTAGTCTATATTAGCGCCTCGCTTAGTAACTTTTTAAGCTAATTAAGATACCTTTTATATCTATACTATATACTCTACGATGTTATACTAGCTATTTAGAACGTATAGCCGTTTATACTATAGCTAGATATAGCTTAGATAAGTACGCTATCTATACTAAGACTAGTATTAAAATACTAACTATTCGCTAAATTCTTAAGAGGCTAATTATACCGCCTTATTTACGTAACCGAGGCCTCTATACTCTCGGTATACTAATCTAAAAATAGCTAGCCGAGGCTTATATAGCTAATCGCGATAGTAGGTACTAGAAATAGTAAGAGATAGCTCGTAAGCTTAGTATTTAAGCTCTACTCTATATTATTAACTATATAATAGAGTAAGAGAGTCTTAGCTATTTCTAATCTCTATATATTCTATAAATATCTCCTCTAATTAGGTAGATATATATTATGTAGGCTTATTAATTCCTCGATACTAATTAGCTTAAAATAATTTACTTAGATAAGGTTAGTTTTTAGCTTATATTTCTAAAAGTTTAGATTATACGACTAGCTAATAATATTAATAATTAGAGCTATCTAGATATAATTAAGCCGAAAGGGCTAAGAGAATAGATCCTTTATTTTATAGGATCTATCTCGACTATCGGCTATAGACCCTTATATAAGCTATCTAAGGCTTAAATCTAGACTAGCTAATACTATCGCGAGAATATTATATCTAAGATTATACTCTTCTACTTAGTACTTAAAGGGTAAGAAGGATATATATTCTTATTAGTTAAGGATAATATACTATATTACTATATATAACGGTCTTAGTAAGTATATATCGAGATAGGAACTAATCGAATCGTACTACTAGTAGCTTATTTACTAGAGCTAAACCTTATTAAGAACGTTTAGGCCTATTAGAAGGAGCGGATTAGTAAGCGAAGGCTAAGACTAGCTATAGTTACTAAGCTCTAAGCTATAGCTTATAATAAGTAGCTTAATATTCTAATATAGCTTCTTTAAAATTTATTTAACTCTATATAGAAGTATTATAAAATAGTTATTTAATCTAACGGTTACCTAATCGCCTATTAGCTCGCTTATATAGCCGTTTAACTCAATTTAGTTAGCGTCGCGCTAGCGTGGATCCCCTAACCTACTATATAGTTAAATCGAGGTGTACTAAGGTTCGACGGAGAATTGCTCCTACAGAAAGGCCATTTGCGTCTTTGTCCGGCATAATAACTACATTACCTTGCGATTCGGAACTATTCAGAGGTTAGCTTCAGTATTTGTTGGCCGCATGAGCATTCATACTTTGCCAACGTGACCGGTCAAATTCGCTGCATGAAAATGAGCCTAAGCGAGCTCCAATTCGTGACTGAGCTGCAAAAGCAATGCCATATGCGAGTCGTTTTTGATAATACAAACGTAGCAGTGGGTAGAGCTTCATAGTTGACACTTCGAGGAGATGACATTTACCAAACAATGCGTATACTCACTCACCTCTCAAGAATGATTTCTCGTGCTCGCGCAATGTCTACACTGGGAGCCGGCCATTGGATAGAGCTATCTTCTTCCTGGACCGACGGAGTGAGATGATATTCCGGGACCTGGATCCTTGCACGCTTGGCTGGTGAGTTGTCTTTGCCCGCAGGCGGCTTCCGTTTCGCGGAGCTCATAAGGCGGCGCGTTGCTCTCGGCAGCAGGTACAAAGGCAATTGTATTCGCACAGGCTCGGTTGACAGCCGTGCTGTGTAGAGTGGTCTGCAGTTGAGGGATTTGGTACCTTGCCTGATCAGTCGAATGCGATTCAGATGTGTAAGCCACAGCATTTATTGAATCCGCGGCGACCGCCTTTGACGCACTCTCGCAGACGCCCGAGGTGACTATGTTGGTGCCGAGTGGGGTGTAATAGTTATCCAGACACTGGAGGTCGGACTACACCCTTTCCACAACTTCTCCTCCGCCGCGTCCGATCGAGGACATGGGCGCTTGATCGCGGATATCGTAGATCGCAAGCTGACGCAGAGCCCAATGGGCAAGCTTCCTGTGCTCCTGCCGAAATCCAGCGGTGCCGGTCCTTGTCGCGTTCCAAGAGGCGGGCGGAGACGTGGTGTATTTGGCGACGACAGAGGGAAGTGTGAGTCTATATACAATCACAAGATAGTGAATAAGGATCTGTGATGCTATTGTGGCCGAAAAGGCTGCCCAGAGGTGGTTGTATAGCCACCCGAGGAGGTTTGTGCTGCAATCCGAAGGAAGACATCCATCGGTATAGACCGGGGTATCGATTGGCCCAGCCTGTGTGCGGAGCACTGTGCAGCAGCTCGTTAGCACGGGTAGCAACCGTTCTGTTCTTGCTGACGATGCTGCTTCTGTGCTTGTTGTTGACTTTTCACACGCGACATTCTTTGTCCCAACCTCGACGCAGCCACGTCGCCGTCCATCGTGCTTGCCGCGTGTGCTGGAGACGGTTGTGTAACTGGTTCGCGCAGTCAGCACGAGCACAGGCAACTCTTGTCGTGACGGCTGCGGCTTAAAAGACACGGGAGAGCCTCCAAAGGTGATCGGCGAGCCTGGGCCTGGACCAAGGAGCCTTCAACACTGGCCCGGTACCTGTCGCTCGGCTTGATTTCTGGCATACCACAACATCTCTACTCCCAAGGCGCAACCTGCTGGATATCGACCAGAGCCTCATACTGTCTCTTCTCACCTTCCGGTCATCTTTCAACCCACCTTTTCCGGCTTTTCGACAATCCACTTCCGGGTAATTCGACGTCATTTCTTGCGGCTCTGAACATGCTTCGGTACGTGGGTACGCTGTCAACTCTGTCACCATTCCTCCAAGCAACGGAAACCATGTACACAGGCATGGTCGCGAGATGTTGGATCCGACCAATGTGTCTGTGATGGTCTCCCGCCATCTTCCTGTCGTAATCTTCGCGAACCCCATTAGCAACCTGCCTGCACGCAAGAAGCGTCAGCTCTTTTGTTGAACTCGTCGTTGATTCACCTACCTCACCCATGCGACATTGATTTTCGCCATGCAGGTCGAGGCCGAGGACATTATTCACCTAGAACTTTACTGACTTTGTCTACAGGTGTGCACCTCGTGCACATTCAGTCAACCTTGCTGCCAAATACGCGGACGCGATCTTATAGTCTCAAGCATTCAGCTACATGGTGGAGCTGCTCTCTTCTTCTGCACATTGACGCCTTGTCGTCCTCTACAGTCGACTTTGACACCGGACCATAGGAGACGAGGCGCTTCTCGCGTGTACGATTAGTGGTTGCGACAACTCAAACGTACGGGTTGATGCGAACTGTTAATGCGCTTCTTTGGGAGACACGATCGCAATTTTGTCGCTATCTGGAGCGTCTGACTCCTGATATTGTTACTGGATCTCGCAGCAACCTGGCGCTGTTCCCTCACCAAGGCGAGTCAAGCAAAGAGGCACAGTGCTTGTTCTTTTCAGCCTCGCCATCCTTCAGCAGCTGAGCCTCGGATTATCGCAACACGACTGGAAGCTTGCATCATCGCAGTCGAATTGAGATGTCAGAGCACTTTTTGGCTGATCAGCCCGAAAAGTCCGCTAGCAACGGCGACGAACAGCAAGCGCTAATTGACTTCAATATTCAACTTGATGCTAAAATTGACGCGTTGCCCGTTGCTACTGCGAAAGATGCTTTAAAAGCCACAGCTGCAGCTGCTATGCAAGAGACTGATCGAGCGTCGAACAGTCTCGAAACAACGAAAGACTCGCCGGAGCGGGCTCGAGTCGATTCTGCCCAGCAGAGTTCTGAGAGCGTGCCACAGCTTCCTCCTGATCAACGAAGCCGGCCTAGTGGTCAAAGCTCCCCTCCATTACGACTGAAGACCGATTCCACTCAGAGCGACCTCAAGTCTCCGGCATCTGAGGATACAATCGCAAATTCGCCGACTTTGCGAAAGCATGCTATACCGATTGAAGAAGGCACAGCGAATACATTACCAGCTGTTCAGCCAACTTCCCCCACCGACCAGGTCGCTACATCACCGAACTCTCAAAGCCTGCCCTCATTTCGTCAATTGACGGGTCAGCTCACAGAGTTGGCAGAAGTCGCAACACAGCAAGATCCAAGAGTGCCACCTGCGCCACAGCACCAGCATAGCCAGTCTTTTGGATCTGCAACTGCGCAATCCCCAATGATGCCGTACTACACTCCTTTCACCAACAGCGCGCAAACCTCGCCTACCACCTATCATGGATTTGGACCGAGGTCGCCAACTAGCACTATCAGCGAAAGTCACCACTACGGATCTCCTCAGCAGTATGCTACAGCCGCATACTACCCGGATCGACGAAGGTCTTCAGCGCTCACAGAGCCCGGTCCGCCGCTCTTTCCTCCCCCTGTGCCATCCCTGCCTTCGAATTCGTCCGCAGAGAGCCACGGCCATGCCAGCTCAAGCACTGATGGCTACAGTACCGCGCAGACCACTCCTATTGATCCTTCAATACCGATCGATGGAATGCAACGACCTATGCTACCACCTCCACCTGGCATGTCGGTAATACCAGCGGGCGGCTTCAAGTGCGATTATCCAGGATGCAATGCTGTACCCTTTCAGACCCAGTATCTGCTAAGGTTGGTCTCTTCCGATTAACTGACTTCTTCGCTACTGACAATGAGAAGCTCTCACAGAAATGTTCACTCACAGAACAGACCACACTACTGTCCGGTCAAAGAATGCCCTCGAAGTGAAGGTGGAAAGGGTTTCAAGCGGAAAAACGAAATGATTCGACATGGACTAGTGCATAATAGCCCTGGCTACATTTGCCCCTTTTGTCCTGATCGAGAGCATCGATATCCTCGACCGGACAACTTGCAGAGGTGAGCGCCTTCCCCATCGAGAGAAGTGGGTGCCGTAAGCACACAGAAGCTGACAGAATATAGGCATGTCCGCGTTCATCACGTAGACAAAGACCGAGACGATCCAGCGCTGAGGGAGGTGTTAGCGCAACGGCAGGAAGGTGCTGGTAAGCAGCGCCGACGACGAACGCAGTCGTCCAACACTCAATGATAGATTAGCGTTGAAGGCGCTTTGTATATGTATCTAGCGAAGGGGCTCGAGGCATCGCACTCGCTAGGCTGAATACCCAGGTGGCGTTTGGAGGAAAACGACAGGAATGTCTTTGCGGTTTGCGAGCAGGAAGGGCAAAAGGACTAGGAGGTAGAAGCACATCCCCATCGTGCCTATGCGGAGAAGGGATAAGGTGACGTCCTAGAACATCGGGCCTTTTGGAAGGCTCGAAGATTTATCTTGGCAGAATGTCGGCACAGCGAGAGTGCCAGGCCTGGGATAGATCACGAAGAGATGAATGCGTAACCTCAGGTACATGTGCCTCGAGAAGAAATCCACATCGACTTGGTGCCTTCTGACTTCCAAGATAAGTCATTCACGAACGCCGATTTGCTCTCGCAACCATTTCTCGCTACAGAAGCATGATATTTTCGTGCCGATAACACTATTCAAGAAACGGCGCAGAGCGACATCAGCTTTCACAAATCCGACCACACCACAATCAATGCCATGTGTGCAGGTGACGCATGCTCGGCTCACCTGACTAAAAGCTCGGGTAACCCCGCTAGTGCTCGGCTTACCTTATAAAACTTCTACTTACCTCTAACTTTCTTTCTATATATCTAACTACCTACCTAACTACCTATACTACTACCTATACGACTATATAAATACCTTAAGTAGTTCTAAGTAGGTTTATATATATATAGCTATATATACGACTACCCTTATAAAGGCTAAAGTTACTATAGTTAAGCTCTACCTACTCGTAAGCCTCTT
>AWYD02003633.1:0-15340 GCA_000504365.2 Pseudocercospora pini-densiflorae CBS 125139 | reverse complement strand
CCGAACCAGCAGCAACAGCAGCAACTCCAACTCCAGCTCCAGCTCAGCCCGCCGCCACCGTGCGGTATACAGATTTTCGTCAAGACACTTACCGGCAAGACTATCATGGCCTCGGCGACTCCTGCTTCTGCTCGTGGCCTTGTAGAAGGTGAGTATATTTATCAACAGATCATCGGAGAGTTCGGAGACAAGGATCTCGCAGCAAGACTAGAGACTGTTCAAAACACGATTATTGATGGCATTAAATCGACTCGCTCTAAGGCTTTACATTTATGGGCATGCACAACATTGTTGATCGACCTTGATCGAGAGGCGGCCAATGCCTTTTTTCAGTCTTTAGGAGAATATGACGAACTGCATGAGTATGTGCGAGCAGCGCATAAGAGCACAAAGGAGTCATTGCAGACTATGCAGACAATCTGCAACCGTTGGCCAGAGTGGGACTGGCAGATTCCTGGTGGCTTTACGCCAGCGACCTGGACGATCCGAATGCTGCGGCCCTTGCGCTTCCTCGCTCTCCGCACCGATAATTATCAGGCGGTAGTTGCTCAGCTGGAGGTGTTCGTGATTGATCGAGTGAGCAACCGGAGTGGTCGTGCCGGCGTCCCGAGAGAGCCGGTGCTGCAAGCTGTCGACGTGAGAGATCTCGTCGAAGCCCTCCAGGCGCCTGGAGCTGATCTCTCGATGCTGGATTTGAGCAATGTGACTGCTGCACGGAGCAGCACAGCCTCCCGGCCGAGCATCGAAGCTGGCCGAGCTGATCACCTGGCCTTGGCAGATGTCTCGTCAAGCCTGGCCAACGCTGGCTTCGAAGTCACTGCAGACTTCGAGGAAGAAGAAGAAGGAGAAGAGCAAGGAGGAGAAGGCGGAGAGCAGCAAGGGGATGGGGAAGGGGGTGGTGGAGATGTGGAAGAGCAAGACGAAGTGCAGCCTGGAAGGCGCACTCGCGGCCCAGCCAGACGAGTGCCGGCAAGAGACCTGGGCCATCTCTTGCAAGGCCTCGAGCTCCAGGTCGAAGAATGCCGCAATGCCTATAGGGCTGACCGCACGCGGGCAAACCTTCGGTCTCTCCAAGAGGCTCAGTATGATCTGGCCCTCTTCCAGCATGCAGCAGCAAACTCGTTTGTGCTGCGCAACCAGCAGTAAGTGTTGTAGGTTAACCAAAAAACCTTCGCAGATGGAAAACTGGGTAAAAGCCACCCTTACGATGTACTCACACCTTGACGTTTGGTGTAAGGGCTTACGGGATATAAAGTCCCAACCAAGTTGAGTACGACACTACTGGATGAGCCTGGAATTCTGGACGACGCTTCTTCTTCATCTGCTTCTTTCACTGAGCTTGCAGCTTATCTTGGACTTCTGGACTTCATCTGCTCACTCACTGCATACACAATCTTGCCGCTGATCAAGATTGGAACTCCGGACAAGCTTCTTCGTCTGCCCTTTTCATGATCAACGTTGCTGCTGATCAAGCTTGGAACTCTGGACAACCTCTTCGTCTGCTCTTTCAATGATCAACGTTGCTGCTGATCAAGTCTGGAACTCCGGACAAGCTTCTTCATCTGCTCTTTCAATAATCAACGTTGCTGCTGCTCAAGCTTGGAACTCTGGACAAGCTTCTTCGTCTGCTCTTTCAACGATTAACGTTGTTGCTGATCAAGCCTGGAGCACTGGGCAGGCTTCTTCGTCTGCTCTTTCAACGATCAACGTTGCTGCTGATCAAGCCTGGAGCACTGGGCATACTTCTTCATCTGCTCTTTCAACGACCAAAGTTGCTGCTGATCAAGCCTGGAGCACTGGGCAAGCTTCTTCATCTGCTCTTTCAACAACCAACGTTGCTGCTCATCCTGAAGCCTGGGCAAGCTTCTTCAACTGCTCGACCACTTCAATGACCAACGTTGCTGCTATGCATCACCGGTGTTACCAGCCGTTGGGATTCGACAAAAGTGGCCTTCTTTCTTGAGAATACTGGCATTTCGTTGACCAGATAAGGCCTGTCTTGGTATTCCATCAGATAAACGCGCTTTGTCAGAGGCATCGACCCTGCTGCTGCCAAAATCCAACCATGGTGGCTTCCGACGAGTGAGAGAGGTCGCGAAAGTGGGCGAAACAACATTTTGATATTCGAGATGGAGTCGGCAAGATTATCAGGTGCCTGAGATTCGGAAGATTACTTGTCTACCACCAAACGAAGTACAAGTACCACCACCCAATGGTGATCGCCACGCCTCGCGCCTGCGTCGTAGCTTCGTGGCCTCGCACCTACTACTGCTCCGACCTATGACGTAGTTCTAACGCAACACAACGCAACACCACACAATGCACGTCGACCTCCACAGTCGCCTTCAGCACTACCAGCAACTTTTATATCGTCCAAAATACTACACTTAGGAGAACCGAGCGGATGACAGGAGCGAAACGAGTCATCATGTTGACAACGGATAGTGGGGCCGACTCAGGCCATGCTGAGAACCACGACAAGGGCCATGTCGCTGAAGCCACACAAGAGCCTCGACAAGAAAAGAGCAGGTCTATATTGCAATCTGTCCAACCACAGACACTTTCAGCCCAAGAGGAGAGAGACATGCGAAGAGTTCGCAGAAAAGCACGGGCAGAGGCCGAGAAAGGGGCGAGCATTGCACGACTCCAGGTCATACTGCTACACAATCTTGAGGTCGACGATCTCGACCTATCAAGGAGACTCAAGCCGCCTACCTTTGACGAAATGCTGGCCGAGACCTCTGCCTTGGCCGCAAAGCTGCCGAGGCCATTAACGGCATCTCCCTGGGCGAAAGCAGATTGAGCATCCTTGTGCGGAATCGACAAAGTGGCGTATGAGTGCAGCCACTGTCCGCGGCGACCCAATCATGTTCGATATGGCTCAGAACCTCACTGACTACCTCAAGCACCATTGCTCCGACCGGATTGAAGTGGAGGCAACCGTGTTCAACACCTTCACTAGTGGTATCATAACCATCTTCGTCGCAGCATCAAACTTTGGCGAATAGCCAACGAGCAACACACGCAGCAACTTAATTCTCCCGCCAATCGTCGGGCCACGCCTACGAACACGTCCACGTTTATGCCTACTGCTGATTCCACTGCCAACACGCCTGTCGCCTCCTCCTCCGGCTTACCGCAACGCTTTCAATGTCACCTTTGCCACTCCTACTGCTTCTGCTCTCCCGACAACACTATAAGCAACATGCTAGCGCTCAACATTCTATCATCTCCGCAGCGCACTCAGGGCCATTCTTGGACAAATACTACTATGAACCATCGTCAGGACGAAGGGTAATTGTTTGAGTGCTCTACGCAGATGCGGGACGTCCTCACCAGAAAGCTTCAATGGGTAGCATTTCGACGAGAAGGTGTTGACCGTCAACCGGCATCTAGGCACTTTGGATAGAGCATAAGCCAGGACGAAGACGATGAGGGAAAGAATGTGTTCCTATGAGCTGATGGAGTGGTGAAAGAAAGTTTAGAGCTGGATGTGGAAGAATTGATGAAGAGGCAGTGCCTGTCAAGCCGGCGCTTCCAAATAAGGAGACTCGATATCAGAAGTCGGCGTTCACATGCAGTTGTAATCGTAGTAGCAGGGGTGCTTGTTCGAGCGGACAGACGCCATGGAAGGTACCAGCCCAAGTATCTCTCACTTGCTTCCCATTTCCTTAGAAGTCATTAAGCTCCACTCTTGAGTACTCAGAACTGAAACAGTAGCACTTAGGAACGTCAACAGCTTTCGCAAACAGGACAATGTTCATCAACAGTATAGGTGAATGCGCTGTCACTTCATAAGAGAATGCTGCGCATCCGACCTCGGAGCATCCTTACATATCGTCAGCAATAATCAAATGCCGTTGGACTGGACAGCCCTCGAAGTTGCAAGCAAGTGGAGGTAGCATGCGCACGTGCAATGAAGCTGCCACAATCTCGGAGCTCATGGTGTTGATGTCCGAATGTCCAGTAGAATATAGGTAGGAAAACTCGAAAGATGGGCATGAAGGAACATTGGCGTGCAGAGAATCCTGGCTGCGGCGTGGATGCCTGGATCAGCAAGGATAGATCGACAATAGCAGCAAGCGCATTTGACTTTGACTACTACTCCGCAAAGTCATGGAAGTGAGCCCGAACAGTTGGATCCACTGCTACCTTCATTCCAAGTCTGACATTAGGTTAGCCAAATTGCACCATCACACAGAGTTTCAGCATCGAAAGCTGTGGTCCTCCCTTCTCAGCATTGTCGATTTTGATCTCAGCCTGGAACGAAATCCGGACTCGGTACTCCGCACTGATGAAGAACGTGGCTCCGAAGACAGATATTGAAGGCATGTCAATGGCCAGAATCCTGGTCTCGTCCATTCCTGTGATCGACTCGTAGTGGTGGTAGCTGTATACGGTTCTGGAAGTGTTGTCCTCATAGCTTACAGATCTGTTAGCTACTCAGCGAAGAGGACGCGATAGAGAAATGCGATGGAGGAGGACTGGAAGAAGACTGTCGAAGGCCACCAAAAGTGAGAACGTCGTCGTCGTTCGCAGGCTGGCTGACAGCTGAAGTAGAGGAAGTCTTGGCGTTCGACGACAACTTCTATGGAATTAGTCTGCCCCACGCTCGACAAGGAGATAACGTCTGTATAGAGTTACGCATGGCTCGACAAGGAAGATGCAAGAATTTCACAAGCATTTGGTGGACTTGCACGATTGAACACAAGCGGTCACACGGCGTAGACGGTGAGAAGTGATGTTGGGTAGTAGGAGAATGATAACAACGGATATAGCTTGCGCTGGTAGGTACGTCGTTCCAAGGGCAATCTTTCAGAATCCGACTTTGGCTGCTGTAACTGCAGCTATGATCGCGAGTGGTCGTCGTTATGAGCGATCTGGATCGATTGTTTAGCCGAAAGAGGAAGATGTTTCGATTTAAGAACAATGGTCTTGTGAAGAGCTAGAAGAACGAGCGGGTTGAGAAGGTCGAGCAGCATAAAGCTCGCAAGAAGATTGGCCTGGCCCACTGTACCTGACTAGACCCAGGTAATGACACCTGCTGACAATGCATGTAGCGAGTAAACTCCGGGCGGTGTTGTTCTATAGTCGACCATCTTTCGGATTTCTATGGCCCCCATATTCAACAAGCCGATCGATGCCCGGTCGAGCGCGAACACGACTTCGGAAGTTCGTCGCCCATCATCTTCCCCAACCCTAACCCTTCCCTATTTGAACAGGTATCCACCGATGCCCTCGACGCGTACGAGGCCTTTCCATTGCTCCGCGTCTGGATTGAACGGCTGATCGGACCTGACGGCCATGCGATGTAGCCAGTACATCGTGTTTTGGGTACATCTATCCTTCTTCTTCGGTCCTGATCGATTCAACACGCTCCTTGCGCTGGCTCCATTGTCTCGCCAGTTGACAAAGTACACACCATGCAAAGCAATCCTTTGGCGAACTAATTGAAACATCGCTTGCTGTGCGCCTCTAAACTTTTTCGGCTTCATGTTCTTGACTCTACCAGCTGGTATATCACAGTCGTAGATTATGAGGTAAGCACGTCTCTCGACGTCGTGCGCGATAGCGATGGCCCAAGTGTGCCATGGCCGCGTTCGCCACTTTCGGTCTCCGATCCAATTTGTAACTGGTGTTTCGAGATCAGCGTTCTTACCATGCCAAGCAGCCTCTATGAAGGCCTTCTTGTAGATTGCCTGCAGGATCTCGATGTATTCGCCTGGCTTCGGCGTTGCAACAGCAGCCTTCATAGCGTCGATGCGGCTCTGAGCCACACGCCTGCTCGCTGGCTTCTCCTTGGATCTCGCACCAGCAGCAGCAGCAGAAGTAGCCGCTTCTATAGCGACATCATCCTTCGAAGGTGCAGTGTACATATTGGGATGCCTCCGTTCCAACATCATCTGCAAGAAGAGCTCTGCCAGATATGCTTCACATCGAGTTTGATGCTCCAGTCCAGCTCCGCAGCCGCTTCCTTGCTTCACATTCAATGTAGAGTATCATGGTTCAACATTGCCAACACGCGCTGCGACGAGCACACGATAGATGATGGTGCGCCAACTCCGTGTAGTAGGTAGCTCTTCGTCGCCATCTGTCTCTGTGCGCCTGCAACTCCATTGGCAAGCCCTGCACAGTAGTGACGGTGGTGCCAGTGAGTGCACACCCTGGTCGCTGTGAGGCTGGGGTGCCTGGTTGTTAGTGACGTCATCGTGACTGACACGCAAGCGTGATCACGCAAACTCTCGGGCTCGGGCTCTCTCCGCGACTGCTTTCAACACTGTCTCGCAGTATACTTGAGACTCGACTCTACTTCCTCTCTTCCTTGCGTCTACGTAAGAGACTCTCGGTCGTAATATAAGGAACGCTTCGCTACGCTAAATAAGCTACCGCCGTCTTTAATTAAGATATCTCTATCGACGTCCTCCGAGTAGAATCCCTCTCCTACCGCCCTACTATAATCGCGACGAGTCTCGAGTACAGCCTATCGCTGGTGCGCGCCTCTGAGCCAACTACAGCACATCATTCGTTGAAGAGGAAGGCAGATGTCGGATTGGCAGAGCTGATGGCGAGCAACACGGTGTGAGTTCAACAAAAGCGATGACTACAGGATGTCAACAGGAAACGGAGCAAGAATACTTCGCCGCCATCCATCGCCTCTTCTGAGCGGAACCCCGAGAACCAGTAGCCACAGCATCTTTACATTCCTCGTCACAGCCAGATTCAGCAAGTCCACTGACAGCAACAACATCCTGACCTTGAAGAATTCAGAGCAATCCATAACCACCTGGCATTTCAGGCCCAAAAAACCCTACAATGCTGCCAAAGTATCCGCCCCTTATGGATGAGAGGACCCCTGGTTGTCTTTGGTGACTTCATCAAGAATGGAGGATCCGAGCAGTCGTCATGGAGGAGACAGACAACGTGTTGGAGGTCTCAGCGGAAGATTCAGGTGCTTAAGAAGTCTGTTGACTGCGGTATGTGCTCAGAGAGTCTCGGAAACGGCTCTGCCGAAGTTGAGCATGGCATTTGCTTGACCATCAAGCACTTCTGAAGGCGAGGAGGAAGCTCTAACCCTCACTGCGCTGAAGGCTTGCCTCGACATAGTCGCAACCACATTCCAAAACTAGTCATCTGCTAATATAGCTCCCTCACCATCGTAATCCTTCATGCCCGTTACGCATTCATACAGAAATGCAACGCCTTCATGCTGATGCTCTCGAAGGTGTTTCGTGAGCAGCGGATCGGCCACGACATCGACGGTCTGTCTACCTTTCGGCGGTCGTTGACTGAACAGTGCTGTGTAGCAGCGGAGTTTTGAAGCTGGACTTTCCACCGACGCCTAAGATCATCCGAATGGTAAGATACCGAAACACAATTACGAAATCGAACCCGTCGCCAACGAATTCACTCGCTCTACTCTTCGGCGACCTATGGAGCGCATGCGCACAGCTCCATCAAGCCATACAACGACTTCAAGTCCGGTCACAGACGAATCATCAGCAGCCGCAGCAACACATGCAGCAGCCGCCACAAGCGCAAGCCAGTCATCCGCAAGCCATCCCTAGACGCCTAGGGTCCGCGGGATTGGAGAGCCATAGCGCATACCTTCATATTGCGTGAGACCAAATGGTTGGTTCGCAGGGTGACCAGCTTGTCATCGTGGGTGGCACCACCGGTGGGTGAGCTTTGTTGAGACTGAACTTGCATATGCAGCTGAGCGTGGATACTACTTCAGGGTGTCACCTGCATACAAGAAGGCGTGCTATAGCGCTTCCTTTCCGTGGCCTGGAAACAGCAAGATCTGTTCGGAATTCTAATTCAGCCAACCAGTACGTGATCAAGACTTATTAGATTCAAGGGGGAGAGTGGGCACGTTTCGCAATCTGGTCTCCGGTCGGCCTCTTGCATGCAGTTGACACCCTGTAACACCAAGACATCACGCACTTCCACCATGCCGCCATCTCCATCACAGCCGCGCATGTCGGTCACCGATGCGTCGGGCCGGTGCACCACTTCGTGTTCGACGTGTCGCAATTTCCACCGCGCCGAAACAGGGTAGTCTTATGTCGTCGTGTCACGCACGCAAACGCAGACCGCAGACCGCAGACCGCCTTTCCAGCCTACATGTACTTCGTACTTGGCTACCTTGCTACCAACTCTTTCTTTTCCTCCAACATTTCTTTCACTTCCATTTATTTTTCGATTTCAATCTTTCCTTTTCTACTATATACACACACCAACGATTGATTTCCGTATACACCAATTCTCGCCTTAAGATGATGCGATCTTACCGAAGCTTCGCTGTCTCGGCCGACTTCGATGATTGTTTGACTTTTCACTGGATCTTTTTACTATACACACACCAATTCTACGTATACACAAAATCTCGACAACGACACCAACACACAGCTTGAATAATATACTGCCGCTCGATGAGCAGAACGAAATCAAGCAGTGTGGCACTGAAGTCAACCCGGCGCATGAAGTGGCTTGGGCTCTCTGGCATTCGTCCGAATACCTGGGACGAAGACGATGATGCGATCATACTGAAGCTTCGCTGTCTCGGCCGACTTCGATGTTTGTTTGACGTTTTTCCCAATTCTTTTTACTATACACACACCAAATCTACGTATACACAAAATCTCGACAACGTATACCACAGCAAGCCGGCGCATCGCTGTCGATGGCGAGCGTCTTGTTGCTCGTATGGCTGCTCTTGAGGCTGGACTCTCGAACACTGGCATTCATCTCGAAGGAACGAAATCTTGTCACATGAGTCAGCTCCGAGGATCGATCCTGCATTTCCCGACAAAACACGAAAACGAATCCAACCACAACAAATTGCGAATACGAAAGCTTCGCGAGCCACCACGAGATTCACCTCATGCAACAATAAATAAGACACCAGATCTCTTCCATCCTCAACATCATTGAACACATTACAATCAAAAACCTCACATCCCATCAAATAAACATGCCACCAATACTCAGACCACTCAATATCATTACCAGAAACCGAATTACACACCTCCTTCAGCTGTCCGCTACCCAGCATCCAGGAACCTAACAACATCACGTTCTCAACTGTCTAAATCCCAACGACCAGAAGAAATCGAACGTGCACCCGGCATTCGACTCGCCACTCACTACCGAGCGAACTTCTCCAGAAATGGAGTAATGAGGCTTTTGATTCGCCACTTACCACTATGTTCACGATCTGCCGGCGGGTAGCAACCTTCCTTGATGGCTACCCTTACGGCGACCCGAAGCTCTTTTAGCCGGGCAAGAGACCGCAGTTGTATCCCGCGCTTACAAAACCTTTCCAACTAGTTAAGCCGCAGGACTAGCCCGAGTTCAGCAGCCGAGAGCGGTTAAAGGGGCTCCGACCATTTTGGACCAGGCTCAACAAGTTCCTTAGTCTGAAAGGCTTCGTTCTGGAACGTTATTAATTTCGCGTTGGCGGTAATATTGGCCTATTCTTTGCCTGGCTTTTCGTATAGGAACTAACCGACGACGAGATAGAGGATAGTGCTTGCGTAGACTACTTAACGTCACGCGAGCTAGCAGGCCTTAACCGTGTTTGGTACATAGCCGTGCGTTACTGCAACTTCCTTCTAGCCGCTCCTACGAATTGGCCTACATCTTCGGTCACCGGAGAGATTTTAAGACCTTCGAAAAACTCCTACATGTTCTACTCAGCCCTTACCATCTCGAAAGCTTCGACAACGAAACAGATGAGTAGAGACATAAGTGCTTCGAGGTACAGCCTCACATCGCACTTATGATCGCTAGAGAGGTGGTAGAGCCACTCCTTGATTGTTAGCCTTTCGGAGACTTGTCGCTTCTGGATACCGAAGAGCATCCTGGGCCTACTCCCGCTGTTACGAAACTACTCGAGCTTGTGAAGAAGACCAAGAAGAGAGACGACTAGCCTGATTCAAAAAGCCGAGACCGAGTGGGCGAATTGCCAACCTTTTTTGAGTCGACACCCGATCTCATCAGTACGCGACCGAGGACAATCTGAGAGAATTCGACTTCGAAGACGACGAGTTCCGGAGGACGCCGAGCCACAACGTCCAGCACCCTGTCCAGAAGACAGCGTCAACCATTGACACCGTGAGCCCCATCACGAGGTCGGAGCAAGGCCTGAGTCCGATCGCACGGAGCTCGGTTGACATCACCGCAACGGTGCCCTCGACTGAGTCTGTCCGGCTAGATACAGAGTCCACGCTGGAACAGTTCAATGGCTCGTGTTCGGAGGGAAGCGCGCTCAAGGATATTCCGGAGACGACAGGTCAAGGCGATCACGAGGATCTGCCGGTATACAAGGTACGCTTCAGCCCCCAGAAAAGTATTAGTACCATTTCGGAACATACTGACTTATGACAGAATACCATCAGCAAAAGAGAGTCCTCTATATATGGTACGCCAACGTCAGCAATTCCAGCCGCACCAGGCTTCCCACCGACTCCAGCCTCCTCGGTAACATATAGTCGGCGCAGCCCAAGTCCAAGTCCAGCACCATCGAACTTCAGCTAACAGAATATCTACTACCTATGCAGCAGCCAGCATAGAGTTTCGACTATCCCGAATTCTGTGCTAACTGCTACGCGGGTAATGGATATTCTGTTGGCTGAAGTTCGATAGTGCTGGACTTGGACTTGGGCTGCGCCGACTATATGTTACCGAGGAGGCTGGAGTCGGCACCTGGGGCACCGCCAGCAGAAATGCAGCCGCCGCCTTCCCCAGCTACGACTCCGACTACGACTCCAATCCGAAGAAGAAGGAGAAGAAGCACAAACGTTCGAAAGGTGATCGCGCTGCAGACGCTTGAGCTATACTTGTTGTGTGTGTATTGTGAGGAGGGCATGCAGCTTGATGGCAGCCAGGTCAATGTCAAGTGTGCTCGCTGCCGCTGGGCCAAGGTCGGCGCCTCTGAGTGGCGTTGACTAGATATTTCATGAATTCCAGCTCTTTACCTTTGTACCAATTTCTCGTGTTTGATGCCTCGAAAGCTTCCTTTCTGCAAGATCCAGCTCTTTCCATTCACGCCAATGTCTCTTTGTCTTCCTGTATCTCGTGTTTCGTGTCTCGCGACTCGCGGCTCGAATGCTTCCTGTCCACAAAATCAAGCTGCCCACTATCGTTAATGCCGCGCCGCTGATCGCCTCAACGTGCTTGTAAGGGTGTTTTGGCGTCTCCTGAAGATTGATCAAGAGGCTATCTTGCCTGAATTGGCGATTACGGACCAGCGCAGGCGCATCTGAGGCTGTGAAAACGACTGTGGCCTGGTCGCAAGTTTCCGCCACTTGCAGCATATGAACTTTATCGCTATCAAAACCTTCAACTTTTCAGACCTCAGAAGGCCCAATATGCCTATGTATTGGTAAGTGAAAGTTGCTGAAAGTTGCTAAAAGTATGACGTTATTCTGAAAGGTGCTAAAAGATTAAATGCCATCTGGAAGTTGCCAAAAGTTGTTGAAAGTTGCCGAAGTTCGCTGAGAAGTAGTGACAGGCGCATTCTGAAAGTTGCTGAAAGTTGATCAGTCGACAGCAAGCACGCACCAGGACAGCAGTGTAGGCGCTAGAGACCGTAAAGGGAACAGATTGCCTACTTAAGCATACTGAGGGGCGTATTTCAATGTCCATATGGTCGAAATACTGGATATAAGGCCTCTGATTGACTGAAGAAGCGTCCTTCCGTTTCAAATGGCGGAGAACTGATGACCAGGACGCAGCGGCTTCTGAGAGGACTGGTCGATACGTTGCTCGAATCAGATTCTGACAGACGTAAGCTCAACGGAGCTAGCGAAGCGTCTCATGGAACAAGAAGACGGATTCTCAGAATGTCAATCACACCAGAACCGAGCAGTATATATTGGAGAGCTCTGCCAAGCTCGGCTTTTGCGAATTCAAAGCATGTCTTGTATCGAGAGATCGACTGCCGCCTCGCGCTTATTGCTAAGTCGAAGTGATATTCGAAGCAGGCGTCCCTGCCAAACTTGGAGCGCCCAAAGTAAGTTGCTATCGCAGTGCTTGGTTGTCGACCTTTGCGTTATCCAGCGGTGCAGTCTGGTCCGTTGCTCTGCGCGGGTGTCTTTGGCTTCCCATAATTACCAGAACGCAGCTTTCTTCTTACCACCTCTGATCTTCTCTTCATGGATTGCACACCTGATAGCCTTCTCCCTCTTTCTCAATTGTGTGTCCTTTGACGCTGTCGCTCTTTGGGCTGACTTTGGTCGGGAGCTCTTGCTGACATGGTCTGCCCGATGCTGTAGAGCTGAGACATCGCGATGAGACGCAAAAGGTCGGCGGTCGAAAGTTGAGCCAGCGGAGAGCTGTTTGGAATAGACAGCATTTGCACAGCTTGATGAGCTCGATGAGTAGCTTCTGCGTTGTCGTAGTGTTTGTCGGTTGACGCTTTGCTAGGTAGGTCTCCGAGAGTATCAGTCGTACGGGATGTTGTGGTGCACTGTTCGCACATCGCTGTTGGCACCAATCGTGTGTGAATACTTTTGTAAGCGCTGCGCTCGTCTCGTTATTTCCCATGCAATGTAACCTCCGAATTCTCCTCAGATCCACTGGAACTTGAACGTATTGTGCCGGAAACGTGAGTAAGCTGTAGCGAAGGACTGGCGCTCTGCCGAGAGATTGCTGCAAATCACGCTGACCAGCTAGAGTAGAGAAGTGTGGGCAGGCGCCGATGCCGTGGCGACAAGTTGCGATTTATGCGAGGTTCTTGTGAACTTCTGGTGAGACCAAGCACTGAATGCATACCCTCTTTCCCTCAAGTCTGCTGTCCGCGTGAATGCCACGCCGCCAGCCTGCGCTCATGGCCATTACCATTCCTTTAGCAATGCGTTGAGCGATCCTGTACCTCGCCAATCGCTCAACAGCCCTGCTCCAACATACTGGGCCAATGGACTCGCAAGATGTTGGGCAGGCTTCAAACCACTTGAGACATGTCCAGCTTACTCATCCACATGACCTCGATGACGATGGTGGACCGGCGCTGTTGGAAGATTTCTTGACTCCAGCTCAGTCCAGGCAGTACAGTCGGCTCACAGTGCTGGAAGCGTTGAGGAATTGGAGGTTGCGTCCTAAATTCGGGTCAAACACAACATGGCGCTGAGGTTGCCAGGAGTCAATTGAGCTTCCTGGGTTGCCTGCACCGTAGTGTAGTAATGGAGGCAATGGCAACGTTGTGCGGGACTCAATTCAGACCAGATGGGCGTGAGAGTCAGGGAGGTCGTGTGAGAGGTCAACCTTACGATCAGCGGATGGTCGGCGGCCAAGCCAGCAGCATGCGCTGTAGAGACAGGCCTGAAGTGCGGGTTAGCATGCATGACGAAGAGGTTGGTGGTCTTGCAGAAAGAGAAGGAGGCATCGAAGCAGGGAGCAAGTGAAGTTATGTTGGGCCTTGAAGTGTGGTCAGTTCCAACAAAATCGCGATCAGTTTATTCGTACATGGAGATCGTTATACATCTCTCAGAAGTCGTCAAATGGTTCTGCATGCCACGAGAGCATTCATAAGTCCATCGCCATTAATTTCCAGCCTGACCCACGCCGCAAGCTGTCTCCACACGCAGCAATGCCTCACGCCAAGCCTTGACCACTTCTTCCTTCATCGTTTGCATCTTCACTTCATGAGCATCGCGTGCAACCATGTATTCGGTCTTGTCCTCAGCCAGCGAACTCTTCAAGCATTGCAGTGTAGTCTTGCGTTTGTCGTCATTCGCTCGTGCAGTATGCAGCTTCTGGAGACGGTCTTCGAGCATTGGTCGGAGACTTTCATCGTCCTGAATGCTGTTCAAGAGGTTCTCAATTTGCTGGATCTGCTGCGTGTCTGAGGGCGAAGGTGCGGCCTCCTTATCAGCATGGCCGAGGCAAACCATGACGAGCTTACGGATCTCCTCGCTTGCAGCTATGAGCTTCTCGATCTCTTCCGGAAAATTCTCCATCTTCTGCAGCGTGGCGATCTCAGCAGTGGCAGCTTGAGCGGCGAATGGTGAGTCTGCGCACTCTCTGACGGGAATAATGGAAGCGAGATCGACAGTAGGTAAGATGCCAAATGCTTGCATGAACTGTGCCTCTGGTGTCACAAATTGACCTCGAATCCAGCCAGCTCATTGGTGATGCGATCGCCATATTAATCATGAGAACAGCTACCACAACTCCTGTATCCCATAGCAGCCGTCGACACATCGTTTGCAAGAGAACAGCCACTTCATCTGGTAAGAAATGTCCCCGAAGACCTCAGCTTTTGAGAAGAATCGTGAGTGTTCGCTGATTCGGACACAGCCTGCCTTCAAACAGCGACTTCTTGCAGCCTTCAAGTCCACCATATAGTTCTGGACCATATCATCCACAACAGCTCTTACCAACCACGCCTCCATAACAGGCCTTTCAAAACAAGAACAACAACAACGTCTTCTTGGCGGCTCCGAATGGTTCGATTGGAGACAGGAGACAGCAACCCATGGTGCCTGCGTCACAGTCCGTTTGAAGCACATCTGCAGATCCAGCATACCATCTCCAGGCCGATCACAACGAGCAGACCAGAGTTTTATGATACCCAACGCCATAGTCCAAGAAACGGCTCTGCGCAAGCCTTGCTGGGGTCGACTTCATCGCCCATTCCCTGCTCTCTCTTTCCAATCTGGTTGTGTAGGGACTGATCACCCTTGCCTGACTGTGAGCGAATGCAGAGGGCAGTCGGATAGCAGAGTTGAGTAGTATGACAGCGTGAGGAATGCAATGCGACGTGGAGGAGTTTCGAGGCCCTGCTGAGTCTGGCCAGCTTGGTTGGGTGCCTTCGGGAAAAGGAAGGGTGGTGATGACGAATGTATTGGAGGAGGATATCATACGTATCCTCTAGATAGCGTTGCAACATGATATTTCACACGTCACCTCGCACACCTCTGTTAGCGCCTGCCAGCTCTTGGCACCTTGGTACCTCGGCATTTCTTCATGAACTTCGAGGTCCAGGGCTGACTTCGAATTCGCACGCTCGCTCGCTCAAACACATCTCGCCAGCATTGTTTGCGAAGAGAGAACACAAGTCCTTTCCTAAGCGATGCTCGAGTCGCATTTCCTGCGACCTCATCCACTCGCGCGTTATCTCCGGCTGCTCGACTGACACCCGCACCATTTGCTTCGCTACGTTGCGCATTTCACGCGCGCGAGGGCGACCATTCGGCTCTCAGTCAGGGTTATAGAGGTCTGGTATAGCCAGCAGATGAAGAATGCGTGTACTGCGCTCCCAGAACTCGAGTGCCTCCATCGCTTCAGACGCCGCAGCCTGCGCTACTGAGCCCGCATCTTCAATATTAATAATAAT
>KZ107663.1:6409-50402 GCA_000504365.2 Pseudocercospora pini-densiflorae CBS 125139 | reverse complement strand
CCTAGAATAGTTAAGATTAGCTATAGAGGCTAATTTTATATCTATTATTTACTTTATTTCTATTTCCTATATTATAATTCTACTAAGCTACTAGTAAGAGCGTTAGAGGTCTCTATTACGACGTTCTATAGTGTGGATTACTAACAATGATATCTCACCGAGACCGGAGCGGCTCTGGGTCCGTTGATTTATGAATAACCGGGGCTGATTTACGAATAGTCGATCCCTAAGAGAAGCCAAGAGTCGGATGTACCCGCTAGGCTCGAGGGATCTCGGTCGGAGAATAGAGCGACAACATCGAACAACACTGTCTACTACTAGGGAATGTCAACTCGATTTTCGAGCTCCATCCAATATCAACGTGTATTCATTGTCCCGGGCGGAAGCGACTTTGCGTCAGATATGTGGTAAGTCCAATCGAGACCTTACACAACGCTCTATGCACGGTATTCGTGCGTTCGCGTGGAGACGTGGCCCTCTTGGCCTGCCATCTCGATACGACGTCGAGGACGTGAAAGGCCGGGACCGATGTTGCAGTTCTTGGAAAGATGTCTTGGTCGCTTTCGAGGCGATCTAAAGACCTCTGAACGCGACAAGAAAGATATCTATGATCCTGAGCTCTACCCTGCGTACCCGCCTGCCACACCATCCGAGATCATAGCAAACCGCGCTGCGTATGGAGCGAAATTACAAAAGCTGCGTTATGCAGCCCCTCCGGGAGAGACTACCGATCAGCCTCTATACGCGCTCTACCGCCTGTACGAATGGTTCTTGCTAGACTACGTTACAGCTTACCGCGATGAGTTGGAACACTTCTGGCGCCAGAAAGACTGGCGCATCTGTGACTTGCCGGATCCCAAGGATCCTGATCCTGCGAGGTACGCCTTTCTAGCCGGCGTTACAGATCTGCTCGTGCGGTCCTTCAATCGCAAGATAGACTATGGAGCTTCGCGCAGTGCTCCAGCGATTATGACAGAGCAGTATGCAGATAGTCTAGTGGCGATACCGAAAGAGAAGCGATCATGGGAAGAGAGACCTTCTTGGGCAGATACTGTGCCGGCGTTACAGGATGTGTTGTCGATACCCACCCATGACGACAAAATGCTCACAGGTCTCGAAGATCCAAAGGCAGATCCATATTTCAAGACTAAAAACATTATACTCTGGACTCCGCACATACACTTCACATGAAGGCAGCATCAGCACACGCCCAAACACATCTACTATTACAATGGAGCCAACCACCTTTCAGAAATCCAGGCCAACATGACTATTGTCGTATGCCATCGTCTCCGTATCGTCTACGATATTCCCGGTTGATACGTTTCAGCACTTCTTGCGATAACATTTCCCGACGATACCTCGCACACAAATCGCGAATCGACCTTGTGCTGATCGCGTTATCAGCGATCTGGCTCAGCCAATGTCTCAGATACGCAACTGCATCATCCAGGTCATATCCTCGTTCATATTCAGTACCTATCCGGTTGGCCTTGGAAATAAACAGGTAGCTCCAAGGTGCTGCAACGACTCTGAGTCCTGGTCGCTCGAAAACGACAGTGTTGCGCTCCAGTGCGGTCTCTGTAACAAAGCGACGTACATCAGGTGCCATGTGCAACTGGGTCTCGTTGTTAAGCCAGGCTCCTCCGAGCGGGACTGAGCTGCGCCTCTGGGCGTACTGCATGGCGGCATCTAGGGCGCGAAGCTCTTCATTGTTCAGGTGTGAGCCAAAGAAGTCGACATCGTGTGTTGCTTCGCGGCTTCGAAGGTACAGCGTGTTCACTGCTCCGCCGACCGTGACGATGGTTAGTGGTCGGCGTCTGGAGTTCAAGTCCTCTGCCACAAATCCAAGAGCTCGTTCGATGTCACGACGTGTCAGATCGTAATCCACTATTGGTGCTTCGACTCCATCTGGTCCTACGACCCGGCGAGGGACATGTAGTACTGGTGCTTCTGGACGTCCAATTTGAACCGGCCTGGCTGGTGGCTGATCCGGCTCAGCTATCCGCGAGGAGGAACAACCCATGCTAGGAAAGCTCAAAGATGCCGATGAAGATAATAGTACAAATTCGGGCGCCCCGTGTCTCGTCTATTCCCTAGGAAGCTGGATAGTATCAAAAGTGTGAACAAGGTGTTTACCTGAGCTCCGAGCATTGTCGTGGAATGCTACTGCCGCTACGCTACTTAAGAGAATCAGTGCTAAGTGCGTCTACAGAGTTAGAACCACCCTGGCGCAGACGAAACCAGACAGCGATCTCTTGAGACAGTGCCTGGACGTTGTTAGCTGCATCTGCTCTGCTAATTCTCTTTCGATACTCGAATTGTCAAAGCGGCTTTGTGCAACGATCGGCGCTTAATGTGGCACAGCTCTGAACCTTTGGTGTGAACGCAGACATTGCTGCCTCTGCCCTGCCATGCATCGCCATCCCGAATGTACAAGAGATTGCATTCACAATCTCTCTAGTCGCGCGCCAAATTGTTTGGGCCCGAAGGTGAGTTCAAAATAGTGCAACGCGCACTGAATAGCCTCGTCATATCCCTGTGAATTTAGAGTTATCCTAGCCGCCTTACTCCACGCTGACTGCAAGAGGAGTGTTCAAGACTTCTCTTGTCTCGCAGCTTCCGCTTTGACCTCCACGTATTCTGATATTCGCCCTTCAAACAGAATGGTACGATGGGTGCCAACGAGGTCGAATCAAGTGCTCCAACACACACAATTAATCTACCTGGTCATCGCCTTCGCTCCGTCGCTCAATGGCTACTATCAAAGAGTCCTCCAGCACAACATCCAAAGCCCTTCAAAGATGCTATCAAAATCGTTATTGTATCAGACACACACAACAACAAACCTTCCTTCCCACCCGGAGACCTCCTGATCCATGCCGGCGACATGACAGAATGGGGTTCATTTGACGAGATTCAAGATCAACTATCCTGGCTAAACGCTCAACCACATACGTACAAGATCGTGATAGCTGGAAATCACGACATCCTCTTCGACCAAGATTTCCTCGACACACATCAAGACCGCTTTCCCACTGAACCAGGCAAAGTCAAGAACAATCTCAATTTCGGCGATGTGATATACCTAGAGAACTCAGCCACCACTTTATCTTTTCCATCGTCAAAGAACGACTCAGCTCGGACTCTAAAAATTTACGGATCCCCATTGACACCGAAATACCTGGACTCAGCATTCCAGTACCCTATCGACGAAGATCCCTGGCCTAAGCTTGCCCAGAGCGAGGACATGCAAAATGTCGACATCTTGATCACTCATGGTCCCGCCTGGGGCCATCTCGACGGCAGTCTGCGCCGAGGTTGTCAGTTTCTCGCACATCACATTGCGCGTTGGAAGCCGAGATTGCATGTTTCGGGACACATACATGTCGGATATGGCAGGGAAGTTGTGCGGTATGATAGTGTTAGACGGAGATACGAAGAGGTGCAGAGAGGTTGGGCGGGATGGTGCAGTGTCGGGATAATGGCAATTTGTGTTTTGTGGATCAATCTGAGCGGCTTACTCTTCAAGAGGAAGGAACATGTTACTGAACATGTTAATGCTGCTGTTGTTGGAGATGGAAACCAAGTGGTCAACGAAGCTATTGTGGTCTACCTCTAAGTTGAAATCTGGATGAGGATAGGCCGCAAAGGTCAATATCCGAAAGCTGTGAGGTAAGGGGACTTGAAGACATCGTCCACTAAAGTCATAGCCTCATCAGTAGACAGTCGTCCGATCTGCTCAAAAGCACACACTGGGGTCTTGGTTTACTGTCTTTTGCACTCTCACCTCAGAGTTGAACAGTGACAACGATGATTGTGAAACAGAACATTGCATCGAAGATTTCAAAGAGCTTAGTCTACGTACGTGAAGGGTTGGAGCATGGGATGCTCGAACATCGAATCGATAATCGAAAGATAAGATGGTGCCGTCATACTACTAAGTGCTCGTCACCGCCTTAGAACACAAGGTCAGAGAAGCGATGCACCTCCTCAAGAATTATGCGAATATGTTGACAGCCAGCTGGGAGTCACAATGGCTTTCTCGCCCATAAAGTCGCCGGAAGGGTAGCACGAGCAAAGAGTGCGGAGACGAATGTGATTCGGACTGGGAGGTGAGGTCACACTTCCATCACCCAAAACTCCGCACTTCAGCTCATTGTTCTCGAACCAATCGCAGAGAATCGCAGCGAAAGCAAAGGCCTTGCCTCTCGATGCTTGACATGAGTCAGAACCACCTGAGACATGGACCATCGCTATCAGAACTTCAGTGAAAGCAGAGGATGAAAACGTCCGAACAAGAGTTTTTTGCTTGTCATCCGGGTCTTGATGGTATGGTCTACTTTCTTGATTGGTATGTTGAAGACAATTTGGTCCAAACGCTATGGATATCAATTCCCTATCGAAATGCTCAGGTTGTTCGATATCGATACCAATGCTTCCTCATTTTGAGGTCGCGGCTATTTTGTTGTGTCGCTGTCCTTTGCTGCAGATCGCGCTTACTGCCTTTCGCACCAGTTTCTTACACGTCGGACAGTAATCGCCATGGCAGGTGTAGCCATTCGATCTATTCACTCGTTCTCTACACGACTGACAGTAATCGCCAGGACGACAGATGAACGCATTTGGATCATTGCAGGACAAGTCTGGCGATTTCGGATCGAGCAGTCTAAGGACATGCCTCATGACTTGCAAAGTATTGTGATGAAACAAGTACTCCATCAAGGCCAAATACTTGCCCATCATAGCTTGTTGCATTGCCCCTAGGAGAATGATCGATTCGCTTATCATGATCTCCTTCTTCACTGCGCTGATTTGGAGGCATGTGATTGCCGGAACGATCCTCAACCAGGGGCAGCCACAGTTCATCGCCGTGCTCGCTCGGAGCAGCTTCGCAATGAGCTGCCGCCGAATGTGCAATGGCGCTTCCAAGGACCTTGAGCGAAAGTTTTGGCGAACATGCTCGAGAATCCGGAGCTTTGGTAAGTCGAAGAGAGACGAGCATGACAGACAGAATATGTCGATCAGGCTTAGCATCGAAGTTTGCCACTCAACAAGTACGGCGAGGTTTGCTGATTTCCCAACGTTGACAGCGTCCTTTACTGCTTTGCCTAATAGATCATTGAACAGATCGCCGGAGAACTGCTGTTTTGCGCTCTCAAGCAGCATATTCATGATTCTTCCATGCCCTTCCTGCATAGCTTCATGCAGCGCTGCGCGTATAACAGGCAAAGAGAGCTCCTTTCTCCGGAGAAGCATGTCCGTGATCTTTTCGTGCCCTGCCCCAGCAGCGATCTGCAGTGCTTCGCCTACCTGGTCGCCAGTGATATCGTGCCTACTGAGTAGCATGAAAGCAACAGTCTTGTGTCCCCGCTTGGAGGCTTTTTGCAATGCTCTGCCAATGTCCTCACTTCGTATGTCACTTCTCTCAAGAAGCGTGGCCGCTATGGCTGCGAGTCCTTCTTCGGCAGCTGCGGCCAAAGCACTGCATAATATCTCGATCGGAATGTTCTCAACCCGTAAAAGCCGATCTGTGATGCTGATATGTCCTTCACGCGCGGAAAACAGCAATGCACGTCCCATTGTATCGCCTGAGAAGTCGTGCTTGGAAAGCAATAGGTCCACAAATGACTCATGCCCTCCGTGGGCAGCATGCTCTAACGCTTCAGCTAGATGACGGATCGAGAGCTCCTTCTCACAGTGGAATAACATATCCGCGATGGGCGTATATCCTCCCGAGGCTGTTCTCAACAATGCTTGGCCTAACTGATCACCCGAAAAATGATGCCTAGAGAGAAAAATGTCCACAATTGATCTATGTCCAGTAGAAGCAGCATTCAGTAATGCTCCGGACACATGATGGGTGGAAAGCTGATTTGCATACCGGAACAGCATATCCACGATGGCCGAATGTCCTTCGAGCGCAGAACTTTGCATTGCTTCGCCTATGTGCGTGCCGGAGAGGCTGTTGGTCTCAAGGAGCATTGCAACAAGATCTTTATGTCCTCGACATGATGCCTTCAACAATGCTTCGCTAATTTGATCGCTCGCAAAGTTTGATTTCTCGAGAAGCATTTCCACTACCGTGCAATGTGCTTCGCCGGCGGCGTTCATCAATGCTTTACTGGAATCTTCAGAAGAGACATTTCGTTGCTGGAGAATGATGGCTACCACGGCGGCATGGCCCTTGCTCGCGGCAGTTTGCAATGCCCTGCCCACTTGGACGTTCCAATGATGTCCACCGTCGATTGCGACAATTGATCCATTATCACTGTTTTCCACCAGATGCTCCACATCACCGTGCATATTGAGTTTTCCGAGCAGCTGACGTAAGATTTGCTCATGTCCGAGACTCGCTGCAAGTGCAGATGCAGTGACAACGTACTTGACAATCACGGGCCAAAACTGCTTTTCAGGCTGGCATAGAGGAGACTTCAGAATCGAAGCAATAATCAGAGGATTTCCCAAATGCACCGTAGCAGTCAGGAGCGTATGCACAACTTCGGAAGGTGGTGCGGAGCACATATTCAGAAGTCGATGATCGTTCCGATCCATGGCCCAACACAAGATATTCGTGCCAAGGACTTCATCGTGGCTCATGTTTGTAAGTTGCTGTTGCACTTCATAGTAGTCGCTGGCAGTGTCCAGTTTGAAAAACTGCTTTGGAGGTACGTCAAAAACCCGACCGACGCATTTTGCTTTGACAAGGAGATCATCAAGATGTTCGAAGATTTTCATTCCGGCGCCAAGCAACAGTTCCTGAGCCAGGCGCACATCATCGAGCGCATAATTAGGCACGATCTGGGTTGCTTTGCAGATTCCGAGCAGTGCGTAGACTCTGTCTTTTACTATTGTGCATTGCAGCACTTGACCACGAAGTCCCATTGATACGATGCGATCCAGAAGCGACACGGTGGTGACTTCAAGCCGCATTTGCTTCAGCATAGATAGCGCTGGACTTCGAAGAATGGCTTGACGTATGCCATCGGCGCTCTCTATGAGATCTTCCATATCGGACTGTTCTTCACGACTGCCAGACTGCTGGGAGATACGCTCCATTTCACGTAAAATGCCCGCAAAGTCGGACCACGCCAGAGTGTGCCAACTGACACATAGTACGGCCTTGCGAGCAAGCACCAGTTCTTGCAAAACCCACAGTCTGCGCCAATATGTGTTCGTACAGATGAAATGAATGGCACTGAGCTCGCGCCACAGAAATTGATTGACTCTTCCCGTCAGGTGAATGGACCGAAGGGCTGAAACAAAATTGACGGCAAGCTCGTGGGCAGCTGGCAGCAGGCCTATCCAAGCAAGAACCAGTTGTGCTTGCTTGAAGATCTCCGACATGAATCCGACCTGGTGCGAGCGTTCTGCCAAGTCCGCTTGATTGATACATAAAGCATCAGTCCAAATCCACTCGAAACCCCAATCTTGCCCTCTATGCTCGAGGAAGCTCCAAAGATTCTGCCGCACGGAGACGGGCGTTCCATTGACATATATATGTTGCGGACCTTCTCCAGATCCCCACTCATACGAGAGCGCGGCATAAAGCGGTGCGGACTTCAAGTCGAATGTCACCAGCTGATATTGTCTGCTCTCGAGCGTGGAGCCTGGAAAGAGCTTCAGAAGACGGATTTCTTGGCGGCTTCTGTCCAGCGGTGTGTGCGGAGCTGGGAGGAAGCCCACAGCCGGGATGTCTTGCTCTCCTACGAGACTTGCCGCATCCTCATGGGCACATCGGTATTTTTTGTCGTGTAGCACCTTTGGCAAAGGCGATCCGGACCGTTTCATTGCCGATAGACACTCGCCTGGCCTTTGTCGCTTATCGAACGGCGAAGGAGACTATGTGGTGTGTCCAGCAATACCGAGCCCTGATTCACAACTTCAGCATGACTGCAAGTAGTGGCAGATTTGCAATCTTGTCAATGTGGTGGAATCAACATCCATATCGATCGGAGGTGGCAGTGCTCAGTCCGCAAGCCGCCATCTATGCAAGAGCGGGAAGTCGGCCACGGCGTGACCTTCAGACCGTGGCCTTAGGAGCCTTAGACATTTCCCGGTCTTTGGACAGCTCCAAAATCGAATTCCAAGGCTTTGTTGATCCATGAAATCTACCAGCTGATACTACCAGTTCGATTCAATTTGGCGACTTCTCTCCAGTAGATGGAAAGGACATGATAGTCCTCTCAGGCTCAGGTGCCACTCAGCGCCGGCAGCACCAAATTTGCGATGATCTGCATTACCGATGTATCTTCCAAAGATGATATTCTTTCCAGACGTATGTAACACACCGCTTGGTTGGAAAATTTGGTGCAGAAGATATAAAGAGGGAAAGAGAAGCGCGTTAAGGTGAACGAAGTCGCGCTTACCCAACCACGAATCCACGCGCCAAGATCAAAGCCACGTCTGCAATCACGACTTCAACCACATCACCAAACCTTCCGCAATTCAGATGAAAGATCGTGAGTGAGCACACGCTTTTCTTCACATGAGGCAAAGATGACAATGCCCAGCTCCGAATTGCCACTCCGATAATGCCTTCGTTATCGCCATCGCTATGAGATGAACACATTGTCTGCAACGAAGACTAGGTTAACATATTCCCAACTACACATTCTCATTTTCATCTATCAATCCAAGTTCGGCTTGTCCCCCGGCTTCCGATTAGCAAAAGGACTGATCGGTTTCTCCAGCTTCTCCCCATCGAGTTCGATATCAACTTTCTCGTTGTAGAAACACACTAATCCTTCAACCCTCGCGCACTCCAGTAATGGACGATTATAGTACCAAACCACATCCTCATACAATTTCCCACCGACCTCCACAGAATAATATTCCGCTTCGCCCTTGTAAGGACATTTCGTGATCGTCTTACTCGGTCGAAGAACACTAGCATCGACTCGAGTCAGAGGGAGGTAATACCTGCAAGGTAATCCGGTCTCGTAGAGATGCATGGAGGAGTCTGTGTCGGCGACAACTTGACCTCCTATGCTTACGCGGATGTGTCGGGTTGATTGAAGGATGTCGACGCGCTTGAATGGGTCTTTTGGATGGACGAAGATGGGAGTGGACTCTTCGAACCATTGATCCATCGACGCAAAGTCAATCTTGACCAAACCTGAAAGTTCTTTTGCGGCTTCTGGGAGTTCGGTGGAAAATGCTAGGACTTTTTCGACGGATTTGTTGGAGACCGTCAATGTCCACTGGGTGGCGATCACTTTCCCGTCGTCGCCTTTGAATTCTTGTCCTGGGGTGATCTTTAGATCTTCCGAGCGGGCTTCGAAGTATGATTTGATCTCTGAGGCTGGGATGTAGAGTTGAGGGTAGAATGGGTGTTCCCAGACGAAGACGGATTTTGTGGTTTTGAGGATGTAGCGGCCGTTGAAGAGGGCTTGTATGAGGCGCGGTGTTTGGAGAGTGCGCACTGGACCATTCTTGCCGAGTTTGAGGGCAACTTTCTTAAGGCTATGAGGTGTCAGTGTTGAAGTTGATGATATGTTGTACTGTGGCTGGAGATGAGCTCACTCGTCCATGTTTGAGAACGTGCCGAGTTCGATCCAATTCTGATGGTCAGCAGGATGTTGATAGCTGTCACGCGAGCAAAAGAGTAGATCAATATATCTTGCAGATATAGATAGAGCTAAAGAGGCTGTCTGTGAGATTAATACCTCGAATTATAAATGTGGTCAGCTCAGGATGCACAGACCAGACGCCAAAGAAAGTTTAATGATCTGCGGCTTGACCCTGACCCTTGACGCGCATCAGACCGCGCTCAAACGTGAACGTCGCACTTTCTCATACCGAAGCATCTCACAGCAAACGACATTGAGACTCATAGCAGGTGCACTTCTGCTTCCTCTCCACGTGCAGTAGAACTGCTCGCCACGTATCTCCCGAGCACACGACTTCGGAAATCGCCACGGCTCCGCAAGGCTGGCAACCGCGACTGACCCCTCCACGAAACGAGCCGAATTCACACTCACCTCGATGATCGACACTTCCGCGTAGACTGTCCGCCTGCGACAGAACATCTGCCATGTCCGGCGAAGACCGCCACTTTGCCACCGAAGGCGGATCTCGCAAACGGCGCAAGATGGACCGCGATCACCAATCCGCAAGCAACACACCCGCCGACGCCATCGTCCTTTCCTCTGATGCGCCAGTCAAGGCAGAATCCGGTCCAAGCCTTCCACTTCAGACAGTCAAAGCCGAGATGAATGGATCGCACTTTAGCGGACACTGTGAGCATGAGACTTCTCTCCGCACCCTCCAGACGGATCTTGAGGCGATGAGGCAGCTCATCACGTGCAAGATATGCCTCAAGTTTCTGTATGAGCCTTATGCGCTCACTTGCGGGCATACATACTGCTACAGCTGCATTATGAACTGGATGGGCAAGGACCAAGCCCAGCAAAAGAAGAAGACATGTCCAGATTGCAGGACAGTTATCCGAGAGCAGCCTGCGCCTTCTTACCTTATCAAGGAGATGGTGCTGATCTTTTCGAACCGAGTGGAGCTGCTGCCAGAAGGAGAAACATCTGAGGAGCACCATGCGATGGCTAGAGAAGAAGCCGAGATTGTTGCCAAGGACAAAGCAGATACAGATGAAGAGACGGGAGGACTTTTCCAAGGCAGATTCAAGCGAGGCGGCCGCCTCAATCCAGTTCTAGCCATCCGCGACCTCAGCGATAATGTCTACAGATGTCCGAATTGCGCCTTTGAAATTGAGCGCAACTGGTGTGGGCCTTGCGGCATGCGAGTTGTCACCGATGAGGATGATGAGGATATGAGTGATGAGACTGATAGCATGGATCGTGACCTCGACGAGGACAGCATCGATCATGAGCTGGATCGAGACATGAGAGAGGATGAGCTGGCATTTGGCTACGAGGGTCCTCGCGAGGACGGCTGGACCGATGACGACGATGATGATTCGGACGGCGGCGACATTCACCCCTACCACGTGGCCGAAGCCTTCGAAAATCACAACTACCCTCTCCCATATGACAGCGATCGAGATCCTGGCGATTTCGAGACCGATACCGATGCCTCGCTTGATAATTTCATCGATGATCGTGATGGGGTGGATGATGATGTGGGAGACGAGTCGGAAGAGGCTGTCTCGACTCCCGCAGTTCCTCGTCGACGCCGCGGACCAGCAATCGTTCTTTCTGATGATGAGGACGAGGACGAGGACGAGGACGAGGATGAAGGCATCGCCCCACCTCGAAGAGCGCGGATGAGCGCCCCATCTCGAAGACCACGGGTACAATCTGAAGAGGCTTCCTCAGCAGGAGCCCCTCGAGAGTCCTCAGAACCAGATTCTGATGACGAAGAGCCGGCGGTGCAGCCAAGACGTGTCATTCGTCGGTATCAGCGAAGTCGACACCTTGATGCTGAGAGCGAGGTCGACGAGGAAGACGACCTTGATGACGATGGATTTAATGAAGAGCTTGAGCCTCCATCTGACCATGAGGCCGAGATAAGCCTTGCGAACCACCTCGCCATTCACGGCTACTCGCCGTCGCCGTTTGAGAGTGATGGCGGCGAGACAGACACAGGCGCATACGAGTACAGCTACGGCAACTATGCCGCTCACGATGACGATGCATCTGAAGCGCTTGGTGGCATGTCAGAAGATGCAGAGGAGGATGACGAAGACGACGAAGAGGACGAGTCTGATGATATGCACAGTATGGCTGATGGGTTTGTTCGCGCATCCCGGCGTGCGAATGCTGCAGATCTCATGCTAACATGCAACATAGGTACGCTAGCGACTAGTGCACACGACACGAACAGGCTCAACACTCTCACACGCCGCCGCAATCGCCATGTCAGCCCAGCACGAAACCTCACTTCGCGTCCGAGGACCTTGGGAAGGACGGCAGGCTTAGGTGCTGCCAGAATGCATGCTTCAAGATCACGCCCCGGACTGAGCACTCACTCCAGCAGTATGTTCCAACCTCGACATCCGTTCCAGCTCTCCTCTACTCTGGACCGGATCAATCGGGCATCGGCTGCAAACGCAAATCGAAACAACTCCAATCGAGGCAGCCAGAGCAGCACAGGAGGCGTTGCACTTAGTGGCTCCTCTTCGGGTAGTGGTAGTAGCAGGACCCTTCGTGCGGGCTCAGAGGAGGATGCCACTGCACCTCGTCAACGCTTGCCACGGCGTAGAGTCAATGTGGTCAATTTGGATGATTCGGACTGATGAATCCGAGATACTAGGGTTGAACTTGAGCTCTTGTGTGCTGTTGAAGAGAGAATCACGCATTCACGATTGTAGCATGAGATAGGAATGAGCGCTTCGCGCAGCAGATGAAACTTTGTACCCACCTTGCTACTTCATGATCTGCTTCCTCGCAGTACAGAGGTATATTCATCACAGGCTGACTTACTAGGACCTACGACAAATTGGATCAAAGCCATGGCGAGGAGTCCATGGCAACAAGTGAAACTTTCTCGGGAAATATTTCAAGTAGGAGGGCAAGAACCCCGGAATATTGCTCGTTGTTGGAGAATCTATCTGCGACCAGACCTGCGTTTCCTTGCCTCATTGCCAGACTTCGTAGGCGTCGTCGTAGCAGTAGCAGTAGCAGCAGGAGTGCTTGGTGTGCCAGGCGAGCTCTGGCGAATACTGAATCCTCCATGCTCGTCGGGCACAATATCCACAAGCACACCCTGCCCATCGCTGCTATCACTGCTACTAGTCTCCACGCGGCGCAACCCGCTACCATGCGAAGCACTCGATCTCGATTGCGCAAGTGGCGACGATGATTGTGGTGTGCGTCGCAATGAAGCATACCGCACATCGCCATGCCCAGGCGCAGCAGGACCACTGACATTGCGCCGCCCTTGCGCTGCAGGCATCGGCGGTGCCATGTCGTAGTCGTAGCCAAATTGTTGGGCGCTTGACGCAGATCGTGTTCGTGCAGGTGGTGGATACCACTCCGCATCCTCCGGCAGAGAGCGATTTGAGCCTGACCGAGTGTCGTAGTAACGCGGCAGGGGTGGCAGCTGTTCTGGAGGCGTCGACTCCCTTCGACTGTGCTTGGAAGAGGATCTTGACCCGCTGGTGCCTGGCCTGGACTTGCTGAGCTCCGGACTGGGCGGCCCTGAGTACAAGGGTGCGTACATTGGCCTGCCATCAGGTCCTTGGACCAGTACCGTCGTTCCTGGAGGGTAAGGCAGCGCTTGCTCGATAGAATTCTTCCTTTCCGGTGATCGACGAACTTTCGCTTTCGAATTAGACTTTGCTGGTGACCCGAAAAAGCTGGAGGTGCTGGACTTGCGTGGCTTCTGCTGAGCCTTGAGGCTCGTCGAACTGCTCGATCGACTGCTTGGCTTCACTTTCGACTTCGCGGGAGTGGCAGGCGGCGATACCAGAGCAGTTGATGGCTCCGGCTGCTGGTTTCTCCTGCGCTCAAGAGCCGCCATCTCTTCTGGTGTCAAATTGACATTCGTCTTGCCTTGTGCTCTCGCTCGGGCGATGCGGTCCAAAGCTGTCTGTCGCAGCGACTCATCCTTGTCCCATCCACCAGCTTGATATGCTTTTCGGTTCTGTAGATATCCCTCATCGTCCTCCTCAGAAATGTAATCATCGTATGCTCCGTCATCGTACACGCCTCGTCTATTCCATCTATCCTGACCCAGATCATACCCATCGAAGTACAGTTTATCGCCGGCATAACCCCCTTGCCGACGATCACGCGCAGAAAATGCATTCGGATCCAAAACAACGCCGTGTGTATCATCTTCGTCGCTGTCCACTTCCATCAAGCGTGGATCACGAAGCTCCCAGTCCTGCGAATGTGTATATCTTCGCCTATCCCCGCTGAGAGCCCCGGGCGGTCTTCCCATTTCATAGGGCGAAGAGTGCGCGGTCGACCGCCTAAACCGCCTCCTCGGAGAAACTAGCTGCAACATCTTTTTCCATGAACGCCGCGTGGCCCAGGATAGTGACGCCGGATGCGCCAATGAGCCAAAGCACGGTCGAGATGGGCGAGGCCCAGAAGAAGAGGGGCTGATAGCAATGTTAGTAGGAGGCGCGTAATAACATTACTAGTGCACTCACAATCGCAATCACGAACAGAGCCGTGTACATCTGGCTCGCCGTCGCCCTTGCAAATCCCACGTCCAGATCCCTGCCCTCGAGCTTGCCAATGCCCCACATGCCTCCAATGATGAGAACAAGCACGAAGAAGAGCAGCAGATTCGTGAGCAAGCTGTAAATGCTCAGCATCACGAAAAGCGCCGCATAGTTGCTTGAAAAGTATGATAAGTTGTAGTTGACGCGATTTTGAACCTGCGAAAAATCGGCTGGCTTGGAGAGGTTCTTGAGGTTGAAGAACTCAGATATCGGTCGCAGGTTCGCGAAACGCGATGTGAGAGACGTGCTTCGTACAGAGTCGAAACGACCGGACAGGCTACACGAGTTCATTAGCATGCGCCAGCTGCCAGAGATTTGGGACTCGAGGATACATACTTGAGACGGTTGGTGATCACGTCGAGGGGGATGTTGATGCGCGCCATGTTTGTCGACGGTGGGACGAAGGTGCCACAAGGTAGACGGAATAAAGAGGTAGATATAAGTCTGCGCCCCGAAATATCAGTCTCCAACGGCCCGCGCGTGAGTGTCTTTCGCGAACCGCGTCGTGACTCCTCGTCGCCGCTATCAAGTCTGCACGCATGCAGAAGCGAGAGGAAGACGGCAGAAGACAGCGGATGGGTGCAGGCTGCTTACATTATAGTACCGTGGTAAGTTTGATGGACGAGCGAGCGACTCAAAAAGGAGCAGCAGGAGGTTGACAGAAGGGTGACCTGAGCAGAATCGTGTGGTGTTTGGGAAACAGGGGATCTCTTGCGTGGCTTTTTGGGTGAAAGTATCGATGTTCACTCTCTCAGGGCTGGAACTTGGGCCGCCGATCGTTTCCTTGGCATGGTTGCGGTCCGCGCTAATTGTCAACTAAATCCGGAGTCACCCCTTTCGAAATTTGGCATATGGATTCCCGCGGCGAGAGGAGAGGCATGTGAAGGAGAGGTGAGTGAACAGGAGACACACACACGAAAAAGAAGAAAATCGGGAGTGGAGGTGTAGTCGGTGAGAGCAGCTTGACTTTATTGTCCCGGCGGCAACTGCATATCGGCTCGTCTCTGCCAACACCCCGAAAGAACACTGCACGCTGGAAGCTGGGCTGGTCAATCGAATAAGCTTTCTCCACGTCGGACGGCCTGAGTGGAAGCACTAGGAGGGAATTTATTCGCTGCCCTGTTCAATTCGATTCAATTCGAGCTTGCGGACAGCTCAGCACAGCACATCATCCACCTGTCCTGCAGCTCCATCCCAAAGAATACCGAACTCCACCCACCACCATGTTGGGAATACATCGGGCAGCACTGCTGCTCGTTGTTACCCTCGCCGCGTTTGCCGCCGCTTGGTCAAAAGAGGATCACGAAATATTTCGTCTGAACGATGAAGTCACGAAATCCGAGGGAGCAAATGCCACGTTTTACTCTTGGCTAGGCATTTCACCCAATGCGAAGCAGGACGAAATTGATCGCGCATACCGCAAGCTATCACGAACGGTACATCCCGACAAGGCGACGAGCAATTGGATTGCGAATTACAACAAGCCTCCTCCAGTTGTGAAGAACACTGGCGCAAAGCCGACTGTGCATGTCCAGAAGAACAAGCAGCCTTCCAAGTCTCAAGTCGAGAAAGTCCGAAAAGAAGCTGCGTCTCGATTCGAGCGCCTTTCCTTGGTTGCAAATGTGCTGAGAGGGCCCGAACGCGAACGATATGACCATTTCTTGAAGAATGGCTTCCCGATCTGGCGAGGCACAGGCTATTACTATGAACGATTCCGACCAGGCTTCGGAACTGTGCTTGTTGGGCTGTTCTTGTTCGGAGCAGGAGGAGTACATTACGCGTTCTTGTACTTGACGTGGAAGCAACAGCGGGAATTCGTCAACAGGTACATCAAGCACGCGAGGCGCATGGCTTGGGGTGATGAGTCGGGAATTGGAGCTATTCCAGGTCTCGGTGGACCTGTTGCACAATCACAAAGCAGGAATGTTGAGGATAGCGATGAGAGCATGACTTGGAACAGGAAGCAGAAGCGTGAGATGGAGAGACAAAAGAAGAAGGACGGCAAGAACCCTGTGAAGGCTTCCCGTGCGGCTGCTGCCAAGAAGGCGAGAGAAAGTGGTGTCTCTACACCTGTTGAGTCCGAGATCACTTCTGGTCCAGTTGGAGCAAAGAAGAGGACAGTTGCTGAGAATGGCAAAGTCTTGATCGTTGACAGTGTGGGTAATGTCTGGCTGGAGGATGAGACTGAGGAGGGAGATGTGCAAGAATTCTTGCTTGACGTAAGTGTAACCCAGCCAAATCCAGACGCATCAATGCTAACATATATTCTCCAGCCCGACGAAGTCCCAATGCCAACATTCTTCGACACCGGCATTGTCAGAATACCAAAATACCTCTACAACATGTCACTCGGCAAAGTCCTCAACAAGCAGACCTCCGACCACGTAGCAGCCGAGCTCGTGGGCGAAGAAGAAGACCTCGATCCAACGGAAGCAGCTCTGCAGTCAGCTACAGCTCCCAACGCAAACGGCGAAGCAAGAAAGAGGAGAACGAAGAACAAGTCATAGTGCTGGCTCTCAAAAAGTTGATGATAGATTTTTTCTAGACCAGCTGTCCTCTTGGAATACATAGAAGCTGCTGTATCATAACATCCATGCCAATACCAAATTTCATGGGTATCCCATAACGCCTTTTGCTATGCCGTACATGCGCACAAATCGTTCTGGTCCATTTGTGCTAGACGATAGCCATCCTTCTTCCAGGCTTCGCTGGCATTTTTCGTCCCACGGGTCCTCTCTTTCCGCATAATTGCGTCTCTCGAGCATTTGAGGTCGTAGCGAAACGTATCCTCCTTTCCATCCAACCAAGCGTCCTCACCCCTCTTCTTTTCTCATCTAGAAGAAATTCGACGCCCCAGTAAATATAACCCGAATCAATTCAAATATCAATCCACCACAAACAACGAAAAGCAACATGTCTGCGCGAGCGTTAGCGAGCCATCATTCATTCCCCCTTCACTTCCAAACGGCTTTTGGCCATGCCCTGGTCTGGGGAGGAGGAACGTACACAACCACCACTTATTAATCGGTGCCTTCTGAGGCTTCTCTTTCTTCGGTAATGCCGACACTGGTTTTCCCATCTTCTTTTCTTGTTCGCGTGCGAATTGAGCGTTTGCTCGGCGTTGTTGGGGGGTTTGTGCCATTGTTGCGAAGCGAGACGAGAGCGAGGCGAAGCCGAGTCGAGTCGAGCTGAGGGTTGATCTGGGTGGTACTTCGAGTTGTTGTCCACGTGTAAGCTTTGTGAGGTGGTTGTAAATGTAAGTGAGTGAACTTGAGACGTATCCAGACACGGAGCTCGGCAACGGAAAGGCAAGCTTGGACAAGGATGTGGAGACGGGGTCTAGGTTTCAGCCCTATGGGTGGTGGAAAGCCGGAGCCGCATTGATGTCGACTTTTTGCTTCTGACAAACATCTTATGGCGACTTGTGCAACGAGAAATTTTTGACATTACCGTGTGAAGAAGCCATGAATCAACCCACGATGAGTCGATGAGATAGGGATCGAAGTGCTGAGCCGGACGAAAATAACTCCGCTATAATTTGATGACTCGATGAAGGCAACCACTACGCAACATGGCTCGATACCCGACTTTTGAAGAATATGCAAAGCGGAACGCTTTCGGTGAGGGCATCCAGCGATGCGATGAGCTTTTGGCAAAGAGCACGAAAGACGTCGATCTCTTGACCACCAAACTTCGACTTCTATGCGCCTCGAAACCGGAATCAGAAGACGGCCCAAAAGTACTTGAACAACTGTCGAGGATATCACCACCAATACAGGACTATCGAGAGCTCGAGCGTATAGAAGTCGCTGTTGTGGACTCATTCAAGAACACCTTCCCGCCACCTTCAGCAGCCGGACCTGTGATTGCCAAGCTTTGGGACAGTGCGCTCAAAGCGAACACAAATCTCGAATACAGGCTAGATCTCCTTTCCGTACGCTTCTCCAGAGCAGTCCTCGACAATCGGTTGCAGGATGCCCAGCAAGCTCTTATACAACTGAAAGCTGTGGCACCTAGGAATCGAGCTATCTTCATGGCTCATGCTGCTTACACACAATTACTATCCACGAAGAAGGATGATTTGCAGTCGAAACTGGCCATTGGTCTGGCACGGAAAGCTGTCAATGAGAAGTTCGACGACGATAAAGCGCTCGATTGTAGAGTGGCTGGCCAGATCCTTGCTATGCAAGGCAGCGAGAAGGACTTGGAAACCATCAGAGAGCGACCTGCGTTCCGGGAGAGTAAGCAGGTCTACGAAGCACTTCAGCTACACAAGCAGGGCACGGCGAATGGGGAAGCGAACGGACATGGACAGAAAGTCGATCCATCGAAAGTCTCATCGAGAGAATGGCTCCAGTCTGAAGTCGACCACCTGAAGCACAAATTCGGCGAGCTCATTAGTGCGAATGCATCAAATGAAGCGCTGAAGGAGTTCACGGCCAACTCCACCAGGCTGTTCCATACAGCAATCACATCACTCGACCTTGGAGCACGGAATCGCGTTGCCGCAGATCCATGCTTCCTGGCTGTTTCCGGTCTCGTGAAGCTGTTTGCCAACTCACGCGATGAGGCCTACCTCTTGCAGGCGGCATATCTCAATGAAAATCTGCTGAAATTCAACGAGCATGTTCACGAAGCGAGACTGATTCTAGTCTACATCTACATGAGACTTGGGCTCGGCGCCAACGCAATGCGATTGTTTGACTCGCTGAATATCAAGGAGATTCAATTTGACACTGTCGGCCATACTTTGTTCACGCGGCTGTCTAGCATACACCCTTTCCGGACAGAACTACCTAGCAAAGACTGGTACGAGCCGCACGAGCGCACTAATAAGGCGCTGCAAGTATACCCGCGTCACGAAGACAAGCTATCCGATTGCGAGTGCGGCATCCTCAATCATGCACAGTCTGGCATGATCTTCGAGCTCAATAAGCTTCGTAGTGAGCTCCGGTATAGCTGGTCTAGACGAATGCTGCTCCTTGAGCACAGGAGGACTGCACGTCTTTCCGGAAAGGGCTACGGGAAAGGCACTAGCGAGGTCGGACCGAGAGTGCTCGCGAACTGGACCCAAGTAAAGGACAATCGCGACTTCAATGCTGCCTTCAATCATGGATTCGACGTGGAGAAAGCTCTCTATGGCAGTGAACAGAGCATACCGGGCGAGAAGTGGATGCTTTACAGCCTTGCAGCTGATGTCGCATGGTCACTGGCTGGAAAGCAAATCGCACTCATCATCGACGTGGAAAACCTTTCGACCGCTCTCGAAAAGGCCATAGCCTCAGACGACAGTGAGCTGACAGGCGCTGAGGTCCTCGCCTCCCACATCATTGTCAAGCTTCTACCTGTGCTCCAAACAGTCAAATCAGGCGCTTCTCCAAGCAAAGACTCGATCGATGGCATAGCTGCGGCATTGAAGAGGGTGCCGATCTCATTCCTCATCACAACGAAGGACCTCCTCGCAGAGCACATCTCCGACCACTACATCTTCATCGACACCATGCTCATCATTCATCGGACATGCAAGTACATTAAAGAAGTTGCCGAACACATTCCTCAGGAAGTAGCGAGCCTGCAGCAAACGGCAATGAAGACCATTAAGTTACTGCAGACGCATGCGACTGAGCAAGCAGCGGGACTGAAGGTTCAAGAGGTGGTAGAGAAAATACGCAAGGATGATTTAGTAGGCAAGGAAATCGGAACATTCGGAAGTGAAGACCTCAAGGCATTCGCGGAGAATCTGGTGGTGTCTGCTAAAGAGGGATGGGAGGGAGTCAACAAGATCGCCCTGCCGTCTTGACTGCCTCTGCTACAGGGAGTTGTGATGTTCTTTTCAGTGGTTGCCGTGCTGTATGGCTACTATCTGATGTGGACGATCGTCACGGAATCAACTTAGACTAACATTGGCACACAGTACGGTACAAATAAGCAGCATCGCTGAACAATCGAGTTGCCATATCGCCAGAGACGCAACAACCATTCCATGCTACAACAATGTGCCGCTTTGCATCGGGCTCTCGCCAAGCAGCAGCGGCGCATCAACCATGAAGCGGATATTCGCCGACTTAACCAGGGTGACGAGCATTTGCAATTGGACGTGTTGGTCTGCCTGCAACATTTCTTGACGAATCTTTTGCTTCACTCGCTACAAGGAGTCAACGATCATAGAGTAAGGTGCCGGTTCGTCGAGTCGTTGAGATCGTCCTCTGGATGATGATCAATCCTACAACCCTTGATGAGCTCGTTCAGTCTGGGGAGTGATACAGCATGAGCCCGAGAGTGAGTTGGTCGGGCCTAATAAGGGCCTTTCTCCGTCACTGTCCTCATGGGTCAGCCGTTCGGATATGGCAAAAGGACTACTGACTGTCTCCGACCGAAAAGGGATACTTTCGGGACAATGCCGAAGTCCTAACTCGCCAATCACTCCAAAAATACTAGCCTTAGATCACCAGCCGCCATCCGAGTCGGTATCCAGCCCATACCTACTTCAAAGGGAGACACGATGATGTTTCACAGCCATGTTCACATCCAACTCTGGCAGATGGCGACCATAAACCAACCATCCGCACATGCTGATCCCCAGAGCTCCCAAGCATACCAAGTCACTCCAAGCAGTCGAATCACTACTGGCATACCCCTCCTTCCCACCGCTGCTCCGAAACTGTTGTCACGACGGCCTGTGGTCTGTCGCCAATGTCACTGTCGTACCTTGACAACCATGCACTTCCATTCTTCGCCATTGTCTCATTTGAGCTCGAAGTCCGTACTGATACCAGGTCGCTGGGCCTCGGAACGACATTCAAATAGTCGTTTGATTCATAGAAGACCTCCCAAGCTGGAACATTCTCCTCCTCCCAGCAGAACCAGAAAGAAGAATGCAACCACCGTCCGTCCTGCTCCTCCTCTCCCCCCTCCTATCCATCCTCATTACCGCGTAATCACCACCTCCCTCCCTCCATGCAACCACTCTCTCTAACCTCCCTAGCACCCCAAGCCCAATCTCAAAACGAAACTGGCACGATCAAATGTTCTGCTACAACATGGAACTCAAACCCATGGTAAAGGAAGTCTGGGTACATTAATGGAAGAAGATACTTGGGTAAAGTCTCTCCCTCCCTCCCTCCCTCTTCCTCCCTTACGCCTATCTCCCTCCTCCCTCCTCCCTCCTCACCTTACCTCTCTACTTCTTTTTTGCTCGCTAACGCTCGCTTACAGAACAATTATGCCACCGAAGCCGCTTGTAACGCATATTTGGCATCTCAAGGGCCGAATCAATGGGATAATTGTCCGGATTGTCGGACCGCGACTGTTGGGGGTGACATGACGGTTTGTCAGAGTGAGAGTAAGCGTATTGGAGGGAATGAGTGGGATCGGTTTTGTAGGGGGGCTGGGGCATATGGTGGGTCGGAATGAGAGGGTGGGTGGGAGGTGGGAGGCGAGAATGTTGTTTTGATGGGGATGGGCGTGGAAGTGTTGGGTCTTGGGATTGTAAGAAACGATGGTCATTACTTTGATGTGGAGTCGGTCTTGGGCTCTCCAGGATGAACGTAAGAAAGCACTTGGTTGAGTGATTTGATTGCTTATACGATCTCGAGCCATTCTAGATCATCTTCCCGCTTACCGAATCTGCTAAGACGCTCTACAACTTCTCCCTGAATACGTTGTAAGCATTACGTCTTCGAAGGAATCAGATTGAAGTAGAAGACTCACTTCCATAGCATCCTCCATGTAAGCGTCTCCAATGAGAAGCCACCGCCCGTCTTTCTGTCGCATGACCAACGGATGATATGCAGTCCAAAGTATACAGATCCTGTCGCCAACTTGAGCATTCGGATGAGCCATACCCAATTTCCCAGCTTTTGAGATGAGGAATCTCCTTTTCCAAGCGATCCTCTCTATAACACTAATGACAACTGTGTGATCTTTCCTATCAACATTCGTGTTACCCTGCGCCGCCAATTCCAAGGGAGGCGCACTTGGACTGGCCGGCCAACAATCTTCAACAAAGTTTCGAAAGACTTCGATGTCTTGAGCATTGCCCTGTTCTCGAGCTTCCTGGATGTTTGGGCGGTTATCGTGCTCTTCGGCAAATAGCATTGTACGGAATCGTTCAGCTAGTTCTGAGGTTGATGAATCAGCAAGTAGTTGACGCAATATCATGTTCCAAAATTCGGCCAAGATCGCTGCAATTCTTTCAGCATCGCGAGGAATCTCCATGGGCTCCGTGAGGTGACCAATCTCATCCAGAATCATCCCACGAATTTTCAAAGTGTCCCAAGTAGTCTTATGATCGACTATGACTTCTTTTAATTCTTCATCATCCCAGTATCTCACTACTCCTATTGCTGAGCATGCTGGAGCACCTCGGAAATGATATTCTGGTACCCAAGAAGGAAACCCTTCGGTACAAGCATCCTGATCGAAAGCAGGAAATCTGTTATGGCAGCGGTTGAGCAGCCCGAGATTTTTGCTTTGCATAATCGCAGCACGCGTAGCATCGGCGTAGACTTTCGCAAGTGAATTCCGATAATTCGGAATCAGCAAGTCTCGAATGGGCAGTTCCACTTTCTGGTAATGGGCAAGTCCTAGGACAGCATAGATCTGATCGCGCGGATCTGTGGTTCTCCAGTCAGAGTAATGGACCTGATGTAACAAGGAGTAGAGAGGCCGAGGATGCATGACTTTTCCATAAATACCTGCTATCTTTAGTACAGTATATGAGTACTTATAGGCAGCATGAGTGGTGTACTTGAAATATACCATCCAGCGAGTAGCCATGAGCAAGTCGTCCCAAGTGATCTGCTGCCTCCCTCGAAAGCAGATCGAGCGTCCTGCAAGCGTCACTTCCTGCAGACACCAAAGGCGTTCGAACCACGACGCAGAGTATAAGTCCATTACAGCAGGCCAATCAATGTGTTCCGGCAAAGGATCATCGGAGTACACGCCGAGCGGGATCCACTCCAGATCGACAGATGACTTCCGACACTGCTGCAAGATTCTTTGCAACGATCTCATCGCGCTCTGCGTGTGTGAACTCTCATGTCCAAGCCAGACAAGAACTTCTCTCGCTTGCCGATACACGTGATCCATAATAGATACTTGCCGAGCACGCTCGTCAAGATCGGCCTGATTGATACAGACAGCATCTATCCAGATTTGGAGTTCTCTCTGAGGTAGACACAGAGACTCAATGACTTCGAGAGCGTTTTCTGAAATCTTGAGAAGATGACCGTCGACATAGATAGAGGCAGTATAGGCGATCTTGCCCCAGCACCAAGATATAGCACCATATGAGAGCACCGATTCGCTATCCAGGCAGACATGTTTGAAGGTAGCCAGCTGAACTTGATTGCCGTTAGGACCCGTAGTAGTCTGATCGAGCAGACAGAGGACTCTTATTTCTTTGCTGGCATGATCCAAAGGTCGGTAACATCCTGTTGGCCGAGGCTCTAAATCTGACATTGTTTTAGATAAGCCGCTGTGTAGGAGTCTCGTCTCTGGCGAGAAGTAGGTGATCCCGGTAGCTGAAGCTCCTATATGCAACGTGATGATGTGGCGGAGTTGCCCTGCGCCACCTCCGAGAATATGCAGATGTGCCTCAGCAGAGCTTTCGGATACTGGCGGCCTCGCCAGTCCTGCAATGTTGGGGTTGTGACCACAGGTTGGAACTGCCGGAGGGATGAATGAGTGAACAACACAGCTTCAATTCAGTTCGGATCAGTGGTCAAGTAGCTTGAATACTTAAGCTTGGGTCGAGTGTCTTGCTTATATCGATGACACACTCTTAACCCAGAGAGACCGCACTGCTCGTCCAGTCCCGAGCTGAATATTATGCGTGACTATGTTGGTTGACCTCGCAGCTTCATCACGAAGCTCGACCAAGGTCCTTTGACCAAGCTCCACAATCTTCGACGATACGGCGCAAGCACGACCGCAATCGCTGTTGCCATTGCAGTAGCTTGATCCAAGTCGCTCAGCCTGGAAGAAGTATTTGGAACGCAAAAACGGTGAGAGCCCCTACAGCCCGAGGATGTGTCGTCGGAGAATCGCGCCGTGTCGGGAGAAATGTAGACGAAAAGCAAGATGTATACCACGAACGGCGGCATGTATATTGCAAATGCCTCGAATCTGGAATTTCGGACGATAACAGCTAAGATGATGCTTATCGTCGCAACAGTGGTGCAAACTGCCAGGCCAGTCGTCGTGAAGCTGAGCGGAATATCGTTGAACTCTGGTTTCTGATAGATCGTATGGCCGATTTTGGTGACCGCGATGTACTCTGCCAGTACAGCCACCGTGGCCATGATTAGAACGCATAGCCAGAGTCGATACCGCCATTTCTGGAGAAGATATGTGTTTTTCAATGGGATCCTGGAACTAAGAGCAAACGCTGCTCGAGATGTCTCGAATCGCAGACCCCTCAGTCTTCTGTCCAGGAGCCACGTTGGCCAAAGCACACACAGGCTCAATGCTAATGACATCCGTGAGACGTTCATCGCTGCCTGCTGCTTCGCGGTCATCCGATCTTGCAGAGTGATGCTCTGGTAGATTGCATCGCCGCTCGCGACCAGAGGATAGATCACTGAGGCAATGAAGTCAGTAGATGGCGTGGACTCATCCTCAATCGCATTGAGGAGATCTTGGATGCTACTCTCTGATAGACTGCGGTAGAAACCAGCCGAAGAACGCGACACTTCATCCAGAGCCACAAGACCAGAGAAGAAGAGATTGATGTCGTAAAGCATGATCGAGTGCAACAAATTCATCAGCCAGCCCCAGTAAGCACCTGGCCCGTAATATGAGTTTACTGAAGACAAGTCCAGATCGACACACTCGTAAGGAAGGAGGTGAAAAACGAACAGTAGGCCCAAGGCCGAGAGCGTGAACATTGCCGAGATGGTGCGCCGTGTTCCACGGCTGTCCTCATCGGTCGCCATTTCGTATATGAGGACAGCATTGTCCTTGACACTGGTAATGAACGACTTCATCTTTTTCGTAGACTGTGCAAGACAGACGGCTGGTCTGTCAAAGGCCTCAGCTTGCAAGCTCTACAAGCGCTAAATCATAGGCGAAGCGCCACATCCCACATTATCGCTGCAGGCGGCCGGTCCACGGCCTCATGCACGACAAGCATTCACACCATTACCCACCGACGCAGAGAGAGGGAATGACCAAGTTAAAGCAGATGAGGCTCAATCTCGACCACAATGAGATGCAATGCTCCGTTCTGTCCGAATAATGCAAAGGTCGAAGAAACAACGCCATGAATCATCCATCTCGATAGTCTTGCATTCTCTGACGTCCAATTGTCATTGGTGCAGTCTCTGACACTCTCGTACACAGTGGCATTCCCTTAGACGTCGCCCTTACGCTTCAAAATGGCCAGGCCGTGAAATTTGTCCTAGCCATCATGATTAGACCAGAGCGATACAATTATCAAGCAGAAGGCCAGAGCGCAGAGATACCACCGCCGCTGCACAGCTGCAAAAGTGAATAGCAGCTCCGAGACCGTGACTAGAACCGACGATGTGAGGCGTCCAAGATTTGGTATGGGATGCAGGTGAGCGTCAGGATCCTGTACCGTCAAAGAAGCCTTGGACCTGATGGAGAGACCGACCGGAATGAGACACAGGAACGCAAGCTTGTAGCGACGTCGGAAGAGGAGACCGTATAGAAGCAGGACCGAGAGTACCACGCAACTGGTAGCAAGCTTTCGCAGCAGAAGCACAGAAGTCTTGTGATTCCTGAACTCGATAGATGATTGCTCGACGGAGGAGTATGATGAAGTTGACAGTATTGGGCTGAGTATAACGTAGAACATCTCGTCGTGCGTAAGCTGGAGGGTTGGCGGTAGTCTTACAATCCGTGCTGAGGGCTGTGCTGTCTGTGCCGCTAATAGCGAGGATCAATTGCATCACTCCCAGTCGCAACACGCCGCAGCTGTGCCTTCGGATCGTCTGGGGAGTATAGCAGAGATGTTGTCGCGCCGCATCGATTCAAAATGCTGGATAGCAGGGGTAGCTTTGTCATGGCAGGGCCATACCTGTCGTCTCTATCTCATGATGTGATTGGTGGACGAAAGGTGACGGATAGGCTGATTCCAGATGTCACTCGTGAACCGGTCAGTCTGACCTGTACTGTGCCTCTTGTACACATGTGATTGATGGAAAGAGGACAGCGAAGCAGTCATGCCGGAACACTCATGCTCGGACAAGCTTCATCAAGGCAAGATACCCGTTCTCGAAACGATAATGGATCTCTCCTCAAGGTGACTGAATGTCATATCCGTGTGATATAGTCCGATCTTCACCCCACAAGACGTTGCGAGGCTCCTCTCGAGAAGTCATATCATGCTCAACAACAACCTCAGTATCATCCTCTTGATGCTCCGAAATATCCCTTGGACCACGCAGATATATCTTCTCGGATGCAGTGCCGGCCTCCAGTTCCCAGAGATAACCTCCACTACCAGCACGTTGGAGGTACTGTTGGAAATGGAACACCGACTGTGAAGAAGAAGCACGTGTAGAGAATGCATCGTCGAGGACACGTCGAGATGCTTCGCGATCGGGAGCACATGCTGCTACGAGAATGGCTTCGCGTTCTTCAAGATTCCGGATCAGCCAGGTTGTCTCATGCCGTGCAATAGCGAACAGATCGTTCGATGCTGTAGACGTCTTCGAGGAGCTGTAGTGTTCCTTGGCAAGATTGGCGAAATGGCTGTGCTCCCACAGGATCTTGTGGAGGCTCTGGCCACGGCCTGCCATGTTGGTCTGATGTGGAGTGTCGCTTATCCACAGCTGCAGCCGCGATTTCATCGAGGTATCGGGGCCATCGTCAAGAGTCCACTGAAGCATTGGCGGCGAGTATTGTTTGGAAGCTGATCGTTTGAGCTCGGTAGCTTTGACACAGGACAACCACAAGGATGCGACCAGGCCGAAGAATGCAAGGCAAAGAATTTCGGCACTCTCTTGCTTAGAAAAAGACGGCTTCGACGGCCTGAGCTGCGCGGGCGCAGTCACGATTCTGAAGTATGGACCCGAAGAACCCTGTCCCGGCTCATCAACCGTGCGTGAGTTAATGTATGCGGTAGCGGCCGCGAATGCCTCTGCTCTGCCTTCCTCGTCTGCTCCAGCTTTCTCGGGAGACGTGAAGAAAGGATGCTCGTAGGAATAATCTTTTAATTCTTCTTCAACCAAAGGGCTTTGGGTCTTGTCTTCCGGGTTCTCATTGGCTGGGTCCTCTAGTTCCTCCTTGACCAAGACATCTCGAGTCGAAATATCTCTTTCGGTGCTCTCGTTTGTGGGGCCTTCAGTCTTTTCTCCTGTTACAACGATATTCGGGACTTCCCGAGGTGTCACGCCCTGGTGCTTGCGCTTGAAATAGTCGGGATCAAAGGTATCGTCATCCATCAGCGGCTCGCCCGAGTACTCGTTCATGGGTTTGATGGGAGACTTATTGTCGGGAATCTCGGGCTCTGCTTCTGTTGATACAGTCTTCGAGACCTCTGAAGTTGGGATGGCATTATTCCTAGCATCCACGCGCTGAGCATCCTGAAACTTCCGAGTTGATCCATCAATCTCGCCATTCTGTGTTTGCCCGGGGTTGATCCCTTGGTCATCTGCGTCTTTGAGAAGACTATCAACTCGAGTGGCACTCGATTCTCGCTCGCGTCGAATCGTCCACCATACGTCAACATGGGAACATATTTCGAGCGTCCATGCGTAGAGTTCCGAAAGTCGGTCAGGTCCTTCAGAGAGCGTGGCCATAGCGATGTGCATATCCCAGTAGCGAGCAGAATATCTGAGGAATGGTTGCAACTCTGGGCTCATTTCACATCGGGTAAAGCTCAGCAGACAGCTCGTGGACGCCTGTGCCATCACGAAGTGACACTCGGGCAGCCTCAATGGTAGCTCAATACATGTCTCGAAATGCTTCTTCTGGTGTTCCATTGTCAAGAATTCTCTTGCAGTCTGATGAATGAAGTAAACCTTATCGTCAATGACTGCAACGAATAGTCCGCAGACGTAGCGAACTTGATCACGAAAAGTTGCGTACGGTACGACTTCAATCTCCTCTTCTTCGTCGCTGTCGGAGTCCTGCAGATCATCTCGTGCTTCTGAAAGTGCGACAGCAACGCTAAGCTCTCGCACGTTCAGCGGTACCTGCGAAGCCAACAGAAGTTGAAAGATACGCCGTGCCTTGGGTGGGTCTATGCATTGCTCTAAAATGTCGGCGTAAGCTTTTTGTATGGTGTCAGGTATGCTTGCTATCAGGTTCTCCAGATCGCGCTTCGAAGCACCATGTTTCTTCTCGATAGCATGGAATATCAGCCTGAGCCAGAGGTAGGTCCTATTTTCTGCGGCTTTCAGCTTCATGGACAACATATCTGCTGTAGACTGTCGGAGCTTGAGGCTTGTGGCAAGTTCTGCTACACGGTGATCGACAACAATGTCTATCTCTTTGCGTATTGCAGTCGTCTCTTGATCCGCGGAGAGGTGAACATTGGGTAGCTTGTCTATCAATTCCTGAAAGCTCCTGTTGATGTCGTGGTACGGGCGACTTGTCAGCAGGAACTTGGCTCGCCCCCGTCCAATGGGGGCCACTGCTTTCTGCTCGGATTGGTTTTGCATGACTTCTGACGGCTCGGATTCGGACAGGAACAGCTTAGAAATTCTCTCTACTAGATCCTTTCTATCGCTCTCCTCGCATTCGTCAAGTGCATCGAGGACGTAGACGAGGTCACCGGCAGCAGGGTCCTGAGTGGCGTTAACTAAAATGGTCCAGAGCCCATCAGCAGATTTGGCCATTGCTTTGCCGGATGACTTATACATGCTCAGGGCGTGGCGGACGAGATCTCGCCGCTGCGTGAACAATTGATGCAGTAGAGTGCAGAGCGCACGCTCGATGCCCTGTTGTTCGACCATGCCATCCCGAAAGAAGAAGTAGCATGTTGCTCTCTTCTCGTCTGTCCGCAAATGGTCTTCGATCAGATACTTTGACAAGACAGTTTTCCCGCATCCAGGATCTGCTGCAAGCCACAAGACGCCAGAAGATGACTGTTTCCACGCGATATATTGCGGATGATCAATGAACCACTTGCATGTTCCCTCGACGTGCCTTGGTATCACACGCTTATGCTTCTCGTAAGTTGACAAGTTGAGCGCATCAAGGATGTTCTGCACTTGCTGATCATCAAGCTTCGCTGACACTGCTTGCATTTCTTTCAAGGTCAGCTTGGAAATGTCTGTCAATTCGGCCACTGTCTTGTCCAGGCCGATCAAAGTGGTTGACAATGCTTGCTGTTCTCGATCATATTTCTCTTCGTGGAGAGCTTTTGCCAGCTTCTCGCAAGAAGCATCGGCTGCTGTGACACGCTGTAGTATGCCTCGCCAATCGTCAGCCTTGACTACGTTGCGAGCGTACTCTGACAATGGGCCACGAGACATCTGACATGATGCCCGAGCTTGGAACTCGATAATCTCGGCCAGAAGATTGATAGACTCAACCTCGAAACGTTCGGCCAGGACTTTGACATCATGCTCCTGAAAGCCTGCTTTATTAGCGCTGGTATATTCGGCGCGATACAGCCTCTCAGTAACAGTCAGTCGACACAAGGTCGAGGTAATCACAGCCATACCATCGATTAGTGCGTCCTGCTGCTCCAGCGGGCTGCAAAGAAGTGGTAGCACGAAGCAAACACCAGCCCAGGCAATGCTTGCATGCGGCTCGAGGCTCATGATGGGCGTAAGAGCCTCTTTTGCCCACAAGAGACCGCGGACCACGCTGCGAATTTTGCTCTGTACCTCAATGTGCACTTGCGAGAATGGAACTTTCCATTCTTTGGGATCTTTGGTGCGCTCGAGGCGCTCGTTGATAAAGCCTGACATCTGCCTCGAATTGCAGACGAAGTACTCTCCATTGCCTAGATCGCTTGGTGGAATGTATACCTCAGTATTCCGACCAAGTTTCTTGTTCCATAGTCCTGCGAGGACGCTGACAGGTGCCGGACGAAGCTTCTCATTCCCACTGGCCTCGTCAGCAAGTAGTGCCTCGAAGGCTAGGATCAAGTCCGGCTGCTCGGCCTTCTTCTGTACATATGCACTGGCCCAAAAGCTCCGAGGTCTGTCGATATGTGGCGTCGCAGGCTCTGGTGGTCGAATCCTTTCAACTGACTCCAGATTCAATGGTCGCTCATCTGAAATACTGGGAGCCTGTAAAGGCTGCTGACCTGAGTTCCTGGTTACTGGATTTTTCTCTGCACGATTTGCTGCTGTCGATTTCTCTGTGCATGATACCGGGGTCACGGGTTCCGCAAGCCTGGCATTTTCCGCCTTCTTGCCATTCTTCGTCAGCTTCGAGCTGATTCGCTGTCGCCATGACACCTTCGTCTTCTCCTTGTCCATAGTCCGGCGGCCTTTTCTGCGGACAAGCAGACGAATGAATTTATGAGATGCGGCTGAGCAGGACGATCGTCCAATTCCTGTAATTGCATAGCGCTTATGCACGCCGGCGCACTTGGCCAGAAATAGTACTTTAGCGACTCCATCGCGAATGCTACATCGAGTCGACTATGAGCGTGCAAAGGTGATGTTGTGCCGCCACCATGCTATGATGAATGTCGAAGAATCGAAGTGTGCTCGGTGTGAACCATGAGTCGGCATTTGGGGATTTGAGTTTCGGCCCCAAGGGCGGGTCCTGACATGGGTCGTTGGACTTGGGACGCGACGCGACTGATCACAAATGCTATACCATTTTCTGTTCTGCACCGAAACAATGCTCTCTGCAATGCTGAAGCTGGAACAGGTACATCCTGAGATGCAGCGCCCAGCCCGAATCCGCCGTTGTACTTTCTCTCGGCCGCCAATATGAAGGACTCCCAGAGAGCACAGAAAAGGAGGAAGTATCGAGTGGTCAAAGACGTCAAGATTGTCAAGAGAAAGACTGTGCCTGTGGTGCTCAATGGCCGGAAGAAAAGTTTTGCTGAGAGATCTGGGAAGAGGTTCACCCAGCCGAATGGAGGATACTTGCCGACACCGACCTGTACCAGCAAATCTGGCAAGAGACACGTCAGTGGAGGAAATGACGATGAGTCGAAACACCTCCTTCAGAAAAAGCCAAATGCTGCGCTGCTGGCGCCCAGCTGTGATACTCCTCCGACGAACTACATCGAGCGCACTCCTAGAGATATCGATGATTCTTCTACAGCATTTGATGACTTGGGCGCTTTCCAAGTTGACGGCTGCGGCGACTCGAGGCTGCTAGAGCTATCGCAGCTTCCATTACCGGCGCTATACCAGCGCCATGTTGAGTCTGCTATCCTCGGGGAGGAGTTGGAACTGCGAATTCTTGCGACGCAAACAGCCACGCCGACCCCAAGTTCTCAGGTTTCACAAGCTGAGGATCACAGCGAACCCACTGAGTATTTCTCAGACGGTGGAGTAGCAGATTCAGTCTTTGACTCGTTCTCTGGTGATCGCTTTGGTACTAAAGATGTTCTCGGCAAGCTTCCAAGATCAAAAACCACGAATTCGCCGACAGCTACTGTTGGTGCTTGCCTCAAAATCGATTCGAAAAACATCATTATTCCGGCCGGCGTGCAAAAGTTCTATGCTGTCATCAAAGGTCGCAAGCCAGGCGTCTACTTCGAAGACGATTGGGAAGACCAAGTCAATGGCTTTGCAGATGCTTACTACAGGCGTTTTGCGAGTCTGAAGGAAGCTGTAGCTCACTACAATGGCACCATAGCGGATTGCCCGTGCCTGACTTGCACATCTGGACCATGTGCTAAAGCCGTTGAGAACATCACATTCGAGCTGTGCGAGGAGCAGCAAGACTTAGTCGACCTCATTCTTGAAGGGCACAATGTATTTTACACGGGCGCTGCAGGTGAGAAGTTTCTACAGCTGTACCCATGGCTCAGGCTAACTTTGACAAGGTACCGGGAAATCCCATGTGCTTCGACACTTCGTGAAGGAACTCGAAAAGAGGAAGAAGAAAGTCTTCAAAGTCGCGCCCACGGGACTGTCAGCGCTGAACATGACTGGCAGGTCTTATTACAGCTTTGTCGGATGGACTTTGCATAGCAAGAAGAAGCGCCTTGAGACGCTACGGTCCGAGGCCACCAGAGGCCTGCGCTGGACACGCTTGAACGAAGCCGACGTCCTGGTGATCGATGAGATCAGCATGATTGAAGCGGATCAGTTCGAGCGCCTGAACCAAATATGTCAGGCTGCACGAGCACGAACCGGTGACAGCAAGCGAGACTACATCTATCACAACAAACATCAGCGATCCAAACACGCTCGTGGTCTTCCTTTTGGTGGTATCCAAATTATTGTCACTGGAGATTTTCGTCAATTACCGCCTGTCAAACCTTTCGGCAACTGCTTGATTTGTGGCCGACAATTCCGCAAGCATGAACCACTGCATTGCATCAAGTGCGATCGGAATTATGACAGAACTCAGCCATATGCCTTCTGCAGCAAGGCGTGGAAGGATTGCAACTTCAAGAATGTTGTACTCACACAACCACATCGTCAAGCTGACCCCATCTTCATCAGCATCCTGAATCATCTTCGTGACGGGCGTCAGCTCCGCGATGATGAGCTTGATCTTCTGCTGGATCATGACCAAGACACGGAAGGCGCCCTAAACCTGTTTCCAACGAACGTGCTTACGGATTCTCGCAATAAGCGAAAGCTCACAAAGCTCGACAATCCGCCTCGCCGCTTCCTCTGTCACGATAATTTTCGCTGGAACGAGCCGAAACATCCCGAATTGTACTACTATCGCCAATTCGACCTCGATGGGCCACCTGGGACCCTGATCTCACTCCGAGACCACATCTTTGCCCGCGATCTCATTTTGAAAGTTGGCATGCCAGTGATGCTGACTTACAACGTGGACGCTGAGGCCGGTCTCATCAATGGAAGTCGAGGTGAACTTGTTAGTTGCCAGTCTTATGATCCAGAGAATCTCACGTGCGCCGATTCAAAGTCTTGCAGTTACCTTCCTGCTGCTAAAGGCGACCATAAGCATTATCGTGATGAGCGAGTGCGAATCTGGATCGAGAAGGCCGACCTCAAGAAGTGGCCCGTTGTAAGATTTGAAAATGGCATTTGCACGCCAATCTATCCCGTCTGCCAGGTAGAGGCGCATGGCGATGCTGATGATGAAGATGAATACAGCTTGCTTTCCAGGACACAGCTGCCTCTTGTAAGTCAGCCACAACATTCTCACTGACCTCGCTGACAACTCTGTAGCTGCCTGCTTGGGCCGTGACCATCACAAGGCCCAAGGCCTGTCCTTGGACAAAGTGATAGTTCATCTTGACGAAGCATTCGATCGACAGCAACCATATGTCGCACTATCGCGAGCGAAGAGTCTGGCCGGTCTGCGGGTCGTCAGCCGAAATCGACTTGCTATCTTGCGCAAGGGCGGAAAGCTGGCGGGGAATCGAGAAGTTGATGCCGTTGGGCATTTCTTGGAGAACATGAAGTGCTTCAAAACGCCGAAAGCTACGACCGGCTGATGTTTCATGCTGCATGTTTTGCTGCTTTTTGTGATTTGAGCTACCCCTTGAAGCGTTTTGCGACTACGTTCGGAAGAGAAATTCCCAGATCTAGAACCATGGCTCATCCCTTGCTTGACATTGTGGTCGTGCCAGGGCTGCATGCCTTGCGCGAACACTTTTTGGGGTGTCGGCTTCGCGTGTTGGTATGTAAACACGTATTGCCACTTAGCTGATACTGGCAGCGAAACTTGCACTTTGCAGGAAACGAGAGGAGACAGCATTCAACATCGCGGCCATGGCCTCTCAAAGTCCGTCAAGAGAGCGACCATATCGAGACTCTTCGCCGACTTCTCCACTAACGCCACTCTCACCAAACGCGCTACCACAATGGATCCGGCAAAACAGGCCGAGATCCGCGCTCTTCTCGAATGGCCGGATCAAAGTCACGCTCATCGGAGTTGGCTGCATTCTCATGGGCTGGATGCTAACATCGACACTTGGACCTACGGATGGTGACTTGGCGGATATGGTTTCGGCATATGATATGGCATCTGGAGGCGTGCTAAATAACCCAGATGGCTTTGGAGCACATCCAACTGCTAGTGCAAAGCAGCCAGGAATCCTCGGAGATGTGGAGCTCGAGGAGGAAATGGAGATAGAAGAAGACATTGAAGATGGCAAGAAGCCATCTGTGACAGGCGCATTGTCAGAACTGCATGATGCCGTGAAGGACAAGCTACAATCGTGGAATCCATACTTCGTCAAAGGCTCTCATGAAGCTGCAGCAAATGCTACCACAAAATCCAAGCACAAGGGTCACAATACGACAGCAGCGATTTTGGGCGGCGAGGATGTCAGAGAAGGTCTTGCAGAGCATGAGAAGCTGGGAGCAAGAACTCGAATCGGAAAGTGCACAATTCTCTTTCACGGCAACAGCTACTGGGAGCGAGCAATACGGACGCATGAAAGACACGACCGAGAGCACGGATATCGCCTTCATGTGCTTCGCCAGGAGCTTATGGACGATGTCTGGTCAAAGCCTGCGTACATCTTAAGTCTTCTGCTGCGAGAACTGGGCAAGCCTGAAAGCGAGAGACTGGACTGGTTATTCTGGATCGATGCAGACACAGTCCTGCTGAACCCATACATCCCGCTCGACGTCTTTCTTCCGCCTCCAGGAAGCGAATTCGAGGACATTCACCTCGTCTACTCCAACGACTGGAACGGCCTAAACAATGGCGTCTTCCCAATCCGCGTCAACCAGTGGGCAGTCAACCTCTTTGCAGCAATAGTCTCATGGCGCCACTACCGACCTAAAGAACCTCTAGTCTTCCGAGACCAGTCCGCCATGGACTCATTAATGCACGAACCAGCCTTCGCACCACACGTCGTCCAGGCACCCCAACGCTGGTTCAACGCCTACCAAGGCGAACACAACGAGACCCTCGCACCTTTCCAAATCCGCCGCGGCGACCTTCTCGTCCACTTCGCCGGTGTCCCCGACCGCGAAGCACGAATGAACTATTGGCTCGAACGCGCAGAACAACACCTCGATGACTGGGAAGTACCCGTAAAATCCACCTCTTACCCTCAAGAAGCGAAAGATTTCTGGAACGAGCAGCGTCAACGACGACAGCAGAGAAAGGAAGAACTCGCGGCTGCACGTCTAAAGGGCAAAGAACTCGTCACGAAACTCGAACAAAAACTCAAAGATTACGGCGATCGTCTCGCTGCGAATCTGAAAGAAGAAATCGAAAAGGAAAGAGTCGATCTCAATTCCCTCTTGGACGACGAATCCCGTAACAACGATTTGAAACTCATCGAAGAAGAACTCAAAAAATTGGAAGAAAAAGCTTCACCTCTCGACTCCGCCTTGTCCGAAGCCAACAAAAACCTCTTAAAATCCGCTCACGAAGCTATCTTCGCCGGTGAAAAAGATCTTTTGGAATCTGGCTTCCATGACGGCGCTACCACCTCTAATCCTGGTCTTATGCCATATCTTCAACGTATCTCAGACACCGTCACAGGTTTGAAGTCTTTGGTCATGCAACCTCAAGAACAGTGGGAGAGGCAAAGGATTCTTGAGGCTACGAATTCTGTTACTGAGGCTAGGGGTAAGTTTCAGGAACAGATTAAGGCGGAGAACGAGAAGAAGAAGAAGGTTGAGGAAGAAAAGAAGAAGGCGAAGGAGGAGGCTGAGGCGTTGAAGAAGCAGGTTGAGGCTGAGGCGGGGATTGGGAGTGGTGAGACAGATGCGGGTGCTGACTCTTCTGCCGGGATGAAGGCTATTGAGCAAGGACAACAGCCGGGTGCGGTGCAGTCTGCTACGATGGCGGATGGGGGACCTGTGATGCCTTCTATTGGGGTCGGGGAGGAGAATTAAAGAAGTGCTCGAAGAGACACAGCGAAAAATGGCAATCATGTGAGCAGTCACTGCAAATTCTTCTATAGAGCGCGGACACTGTCGACTTACCACGGTTTCTGAGCCAGCAGCATGGTATTATGCTGCCAGTGGAGCGGACGATCGGAGCAGTGCTATTTGACAGAGTGTACAGTATCTCCATTTGATCAATCTATGCCTAGGCCCAAATCTTCTATGCTTCACAGAACGCAGCAAGTCGCCTCCTGCCAATCATCATTTCGACTCCCTCTTTTTCTGCTGAGATTGTATGATCGACGAGCTCGCAATCACTGCACACCACAGCTCGAAGTATGCGCATCACCGAAGTCACCAGCCGAGCCATCAGCAGCTTCCTGGTAGCTCTGTCCATCAAACTGAATGGTAGTGTTGCCGATCTCCTTGCCTTGGCACGAGCACGAGAAGACAAGAACGCCACGACGATGTCCGAAGTTGATGGTATACTTGGTCTCTACTTTGTTCAGCAGTCGACCATTCACCATCTTTGATGGTTCTCCGCTGAGATCGAGCTGATCGAATGCCTGGTGAACCTCACCGAGCTTGTAAACGCCTGCTTCTGTTAGCTTGATGTACAAGGATTTCTTGGTGGGCTCTCATGTTTACCAGCATCTCGAACGTAGGCAGGCGCCTCGTCAAAGTCACAAGCATAGATGGTGATATGGGAAGACCTGCCGTCTCGGATTTGTGAGTTGAAGGTAAAGTTGATGCTGGTGTCCTCGTTTACGATGTCGCCCTGTAGTACGAGAATGGTCAGCTTGATACATACGATGTCAAGTCACAGCTTGCAAATTGACCTTGTTCAATCTCCAATACATATTGCCAGATGCCTTCCAGCGCCCATCCCAGTCGTCCAGATAGGCATCTTCGGCTTTGTGGCGGCGCCGATCAAAGGCCTCGCCGAGACTGAAGCCATAGTGGCGCCGAGAGCGGCGTGAAGTTGCTTGGATGTCGTGCAAGCCACTCAGGGCCGCACCGCGGACGACAGCAGATTGACTAGCCATGGTCAGCGACGGGCCAAGACTAGTTCCAAGATGAACACTCACGCATGCTCTGGACAGATAAGCTGTGCTCCTTTTTGTTGACACCAAGCTCTGAGCTGGTCATTGAGGTAGATAGATTCACCAAAGCCGCCGACAAGCAGTACCAGCTAATTTCAAAGATTAGCTCATGACTTTGATCGACAGCGACTTGGGTACCTACACTGATGGGCTTCTGCTGTTGAAGGTTTGCAGCGTTTCGATACTGCTCCTCAAGCAAATCGATGATCTGCGAGATAACAGGATCGAACATTTCCTTGAGGTCCTCACTGAAGCACACGTCAGTACCTCCTTAGCCATGCGAGTGCCATACGTACTTGTAAAGGATTACACAGCAGTTGTCCGAATCATAATGCTTCGATCTGGGCGTATCCGGGAGGTAAAGTGCCAACTTGTAGCGTCTCGTTGGACTGTTCGACTTGCCAAAATCTCGCTTGAAGCCTTCGAACTCCTTCATGAAACGACTTGTCGGACCTCTCTTGTCCAAGCTAAGATCTGTGTATGCGGAGTCGAATTTGTCTTCCATCCAGCTCATGAAGCGGCGGTCGATCCATGTAGACCCGCATTTTCCGCCTGCACCAATGTCAGTCTGTATCGTGGCAGAGTTTATGCTGCTCTTACCAGTGCCAGTTTGCAGTTCGTTGAAGACAAGCTTTGGAACTGTGGTCGTGATCTCGTATGTCGTGAGATCAACTGTGCCTCCGCCGCAGTCGCATACAAGCACAGTATCCCCAGCCTTGACATGAGCTTGCGATCCGCCCTGCGTAAGACTGGACAATGCTGCCACGGCTGCGGCTTCCGGTTCGCCAATTAGGAAGCACTGGCTATCTGGGTGCAGTTGTACCCCAGCCCTGCCTGCGGCTTTCCTTGCAGCCCGTAATGTATCATGCTTGGCCTTGTCACTCCAGACCGCAGGAACAGTGATCCAAAAGTCCATAGGTGTGTGCCTCATCATTTCAATGCTGAGCTTCTTGGACATTTCCTTGTATGCAAAGCGCGCGATCTCCGTCAGGTAGTCTGCACATAAATCAACGGGCTTCGTGTGCCGCGGATGAGTGAGTGCACCATTGCCCACGAACTGTGTCAGGCTGGGATCATCGTATTTGGAGTACTGCAGCGGGTCCAGCAAGAGCTTCATCCAGGCGTACGACTTCATCTCTGGAGTCACCTCGAAGCCATAGCAATTGTCAGGAGGATCCTCGGTGTTGGACTCATCATCGCTGTCGTCTGCCGAGTTTTCGTGACCATATGCAAAGCGAGAAGGGACCTTCCAAGAGTAGTCACCCTGTCGTCCCGGGCCGGGCCTGGAAGAGTCAGCATACTGCGAGGACAAGACAATTACTGGCCTACCATTCGCGCACACAATGCACATCTTCCAAAATCTTGGTGTGTCGGCCTTCTGTGCCAACAAAGCTGACACCGCTGTACGTAGTACCAAAGTCAACGCCCACAATTAGTCTGATGCGCTCATCGATCTGCGGCTGTTCCGTGCCATGTGATTGCTGCTCTGTGGTTGAATATGGCGGTGGATTGTCCGACGGCGGCATATCTGCTTCTTCGTGCTTGGCGAAATTCAGGAAGACAAGAAGGTAGCGTAGCGGGCAGGAAGGGAAGCTGTGTCCGTCATAAGCGCTACTTTGGCAATTCCGGCGCAGCTCTCTGCTACTTATTGTGAAGCCCGCCTTGTTCCTTCGGAGATGATCGCTGAGGCGAGATTCAGGTCGTGTGTTGAATGCATTGACGTCGTGTTGGTGCTTCGTGAGACTACAAACACAGTCGCAGATGGTCACATGCAGGGAGCCGGCGAAACCCAGGGAGCAAACGAGCTAGCTTGACCAGGCAGTCCGGAATACTCAAACCGCTGTCTTTGTCTTCGACACTCATGCAGATCTCAAAAGTCCTTGGTCAGAGCTATATTCCCCAGCAGACACAATCGATTGGTGCGAGGGAACTCGTCAACTTTAGACATGCTGTGCGAATGGCTGCAGACATCCTTGTTGCATCTGTAGTTCCGTGAAGCTGGTGCGGTCTCAGTGTCCCTATGCGCTTGTCCTGTCTCTGAGTGCATAGCGTGTTGTGTGAGATGCAAGTGTATCTTCTCCACAAGGTCAGCGTCGATGTTGTCTGAGACTGCCAGAAAAGCTCCTGCCACCCACGTATTTAGCAACGAAGATCCGTGCATCGATATGAGTTTCTCACCAAGTTCTCCACGTGCGATTAAAAGGCAGACATTGTTTCGTCTACCGGTCATGGATGATCGACATGACAGTAAGATGGATCTGTCCATCAACGGAGATCTCAAAGACACTGCAATGCCCGATGCCCCCTCCACCTTTCACAGCAGCCAATTCGCGACAGCCGCTCAGCCTGATGCATCTTCCCGTCCCAAGAATATCATGCCAAGGATCTCGAAACTCGCGCCGATCAGACCAGCGCCTCAGACTGGGCTTTTTGGGCGTCGAAACACTTCTTCCCGATTCCAACAGAGACCGCCGGCGCCCACAAAACAACATTGGTACAGCGGCTTGGTGCCCTTTGGCAGCGATCGCTCCAAGGAAGACAAGATGGTACCGGAGATCAGCCTCTTGATGCAAGAAAATGAACACCTTCGGCAGAAGATACGTGACTACGATAATGCTGTAAGGCGCTTAGAGCAGTCCGAGGCCGGGATCAAGCATCAGCTTGCACTTGCAAAACAAGAGATCTACCGGAAGAGTGAAGAGTGCAGTGAACGGATAAATCATGAGCGCCAAAAGACAATTACGTCAGCCCAGCGCGAACTGGACCAAAGGTGTCATGGGTATGAGGTCGAGCTGGCCCACAACAATGAGATCATCAGCCAGCGCGATCATGCTGTTGAAGAGCTGAAACGGCAAGTTGCTGGAGAGAAAGATAGAGCCGCACGTTTTGAAGACCAGATCGCCAAATGCCAAGCACAGATAGCAACGCAGGAAGCTGCTGTCCGAGACCTACAGGCCAACGCATTGAGATCCATGGAGCCAGCGCGATGGGCATCAGATTCTGTAGATAATATTCGAAAACGTATCAATGATCTCGTTCTCGACATCGAAGACTGGGCTGAGACGCACGCTCAGCTGCCGCTCGAGACGGTCCTGGAGAGCAAGCGCTTCGAGAACATCGCGCTCTGCCTGGAACGCAACTGTCGCGGGTCTCCGGAGAAATTACAAGCAGCATTGAGCGGCAACGAAGTGATGCAGCAGCCAGGAAGAGCCTCGGCATTTCTTCTCTCGGCCGTGGTGTCGTTCGCGGTGTTCGACAAGATATTCTGTGATCCGTTCTTCGCATTTGCTGGAGATTACGGACAGGGGGGAGTCCTGCGCTGCATTGATGGCGAGGGTATTCGTACGGTGTTCGAGTGGATTCGCGAAGGTAGGAACGGGTAAAGGATGCTCTGAGATGGTCACTAACACCCTGACTTAGGAAGCCTTGAAGATGCAGAGGCATTCAGATGCCAACTCGTACGATGCCTAGACCCATCAGCACACAGATCATCTGCCGGGTCGATGACTTTGAAAGGAATGGCCGAGGAAAGTCGCACACAGGCTGCTGGTCGGCTGGCACATCGGATATCGCGGAATATTACCACGTATCTTGTACCCGAGGATTCACTTGCCGAGGCGAACACAGACCTGGGCATGTTGATAGAAGAAGCTGCGAGGATTTCGTGGGACTTGTTAACTCGCAAGAGTCGCATCGAGATGGCGGACTGGTCTTCAATGGCGCTTGAGGAGAAGCTTGTCTATGAAGCCGGCAATAGAGACATGGAAGCTCATTCGCTGCACAGGAAAGTATTGCAGCAAAATCCTTTGGCACTGGTCGGGAGAGAAGTCCTCGTGCTCACTCGACCGTCTGTGATGCTCGCTGGTGACGCTGACGGGCAGAACTACGATCAAAAGCGAGTGCTGCTGAAGGCTGTTGGATGGATGGGCTGAAATGTGCCGACTTAGAGTGAGGGCCGACGGTAAACTTTGTGGTAGCCAGAATCTTATGATCGTGTCCAACGTATGTGATTTTCTCAAATTGACTGGCCAGATATGTGAGCGTCGAATGTCTCATAGCAGTTGCTACCTCAGTCCCACATGTGGTGGACGTCTTCCAGCTTTTCTACAGATCTCAATCCACTGCTCAATCTTATTCCAGATAGCTTTTCGTGTGCCCGAGATGGACTTCGCCCTGTTTTGAGGCATATCGTCCTTGGAGCCCGGCATTGGCGTGATGATAGTGTAATTGCATGTTGGACAGCTGCTATTAGTGTTGGGTGTAGCAGGATAGAAGTCCTTCCCATATGTCGAGTTCAATGTGACAGATCCGACGACCTCACCAGTTTCTAGTCGAATCCAGGTGTCAATCTCGCAATTGGCGAGCTTCTCTTCGGTGATGAAGATTTCTCGGGCGCCTCTTGTCCAAGTGCCGTAGCCGCCATATCCAGAGTGCTGGTTGAAGCACAAGTCTGGAAATTGTTAGACCAGAAACGATGTAAGGCATCTCGTCTACTCACTAAGGCCATTGCCTGCTACCACCATTCCAGGCACAAGCTGATCCCATTTGTAGCACCAAGTGTTGCCGTGATCATGACCAGAGAAGAGAGCCATCAGACCCGGTGTTGTCGTTATAGCTTGCATGAATGGTGTGTCTTGTCCTCCGTAATCACACCCACCATCAGTGCCATTCGGACACCAGCCCTGGGCTTGTGGCGCCAGCGGATAGTCATCATTGATGCCGGGCTCGGTGTTTGGGTCGACGCCCACTTCAGTCTGTAAGGATGCACTTGCATTGGTCGGGATGTGGACGAATGCGAGTGAGGGTATTGTTCTTCGGTACCGCTGAGTGAGCAAAGCATTGGACTGCTGGAACCATTCCACCACGCTGCGGTCGACCCAGTCCGGCTGGCCTACTCCATCGCCATTTGCCTTTTGCTCTTGAAAGTAGAACCCACCTCGAGAGTCGAAGAACCAGAGTATCAGGCACGGCTCACGTCCGCCTTTCGAAGGATAGACCGGCAGATAATAGTTCGTCACACCAGCATTGCCACCGCGAATCATCGGATTGGTCATCGAATTCCGGTAACGATGCTCATGGGCGAAGATCGCATCGCGAGAAAGGTTGTATTGACTGTCGTGATTGCCATAGGTAGTCGCAAAAGGCAGCCCTCTTCTGACGATCGGTCCCACAATCTGATCGATTGTTGCTGTACTGTTGAATAGGTAGGCATTTTCTCCAGTGATCAAGTCGCCATTAAGTACAACCAGTTGCTGATCTTCGGCATCAAGCACCCGGTTCATAACAATGACAGAATTGGCATCTTGTTCTGGTCCCCAAGGGTCCCAAGCATCCACACGAGGTCAGCTCGATTCGCTCAAGTGTTTCTGGATAGACATACTTTCTCCGAAATGCAGATCAGCGAAGACAGCGATCTGAAAAGTGCCTTCCTTGGTGAATCTCAGAGGTTTCCTCCATTTCCACCCCGCATCAGTAGGGCTGGCACGACTGAAAGCGAGGAACGAGAGGACAGCTGCGACAAGGAAGAAGCCCAGCATTTTGAAGGGATTACAGGGCACGCATATCAGGCCATGCTTTGCGTTCGTGTGTTCTTCTGTGGAAGGAGGATGTGGTATGTATCCATCATCGAGGTCTTTGCGGATGTCCCGGGTCGTCTTGGCGATTGGCCGGGATGCCCATGTGGTAGAAGTCTTCCCCACCTGCCGCATACTCCCGCCTGCCGCACAGCTATATACTATTTAGCACTATATCTTCATTACGGTCGCATTTACGCAATACTAGACGGATTGTAGTTATTATTAGTATATATAAAAGCGCTAAATACGCTCTTTAATCTAATATAGAAATTATATTCTATACTATAGTAGTAGTTACGTAGTACGCGAAGCCCTACTAGAAGCCGAACTACTAGCTTTCTTAGTTAGAGTAAGTACTATATCTTACTTAGATAGTTATTAGAAGATAATATACTAGAGAGGGTTCTTAGCCTTTTTAATACTCTTCTATAGATTATTATTAAGCTATCTTATAGCCTAATTATTTACTTTTTTTACCTCCTTCTTATATACTTCCTTAGTAAGCCTAGCCTTCTTCTCTTTAGCTTCTAACGATCGCTAAGTAGCTTTTAGCTATTTAATACTAAGTATATATTACTTCTTAAGTACCTTCTATATCTTCTCGTCTTATTTATAAGCCGCTTCTACCTCCTTCTATTACTCCTTCTCTTACTATATCTCTCTAGCTCTCTATAGCTTAGAAGGACTATAGAAAGTAGAAGTAGAGCCGTCTTCTATCCTTACTTATTTAAAGAGCTTCTTATCTCGTTTATAGCGCTTCTACTTATTATATAGTATCTATCTTAGACTATTAACCTAAGTAATAAGTAATAAATTCTTAGCTACTAAGGTACTAACTTTACTACGTAGGTTTAGTACCTTATTAGTATTCTTATACTTTACTTTACTACGGATTAACGTACTAATCTTCTACTAATCTTATATAGTAAGTAAGCTACTTATAGAGAGTCTTAAAGCTATAGAAGAGCGTAAGGACTCGTTTAAACTATTACGTAGCTTCGGTAGTAGTAGCTTAGATAGAATAACTTATAGATCGAATAGATTAATACCTATCTTCGAGAACGTAGAGTCTATATTATAAGGTATTAATACTAGTATCTAGGCTTACTATAATAGTATAAAGAAGGCTCTCTTAGTAATACTTTATATAGCTTATAACCTATAAAGATAGGCGTTTAAAGTAGTAGAATACTATAAAGTAAGAGGTACGAATATAGATATATCTAGTAGCTATAACTAATAAGTTAAGTAAGGTAGATAAACGCCTACTAATAT
>KZ107655.1:570-37879 GCA_000504365.2 Pseudocercospora pini-densiflorae CBS 125139 | reverse complement strand
TAAAGTTTAGATATATAACATTATTTAATAGTTGCGAGTTTAATTTAGCGCGGATTAAATAACTTATTAGATATGCTAAGTTAGTAGCGATTAGTAATAATTAAGATCGAGGGATATAGCAAATTAGCTATAAGGGCGTAGCCTTTAGAAGGGAAGCCTATATTAGCTATATATAATTAGTATATAATTAGCTCGAGTAAAGCTAGGGTCTAGGTACCTTAGGTAGGGCTTAGCGCTAGCCTAACTTCCTAATCTTCCTCCCTCTCCTCTTAGATCTCTATCGAATACTACATTTATTTACTAACTACTATCTACCTACTTATATAACCCGTATTATACTATATTAGCTTTTCTAGACCTAATCGTAGTAGTTATACTAGAATCTTACTAGCCTTTTAGAGAGTCGTAATCCTATCGCGTATCTATATTTCTATTAGTATAGATAGAAATTTAGGTAATATCGTAAGTATATCGACTAGTTTCTTAGATATATATTTTCTTATTATACCTCTTTTAAATTCTTAGTATCGTTTAATAAGGATATCGCTTTATTTAGGAGTCTAAATAAAGTTTACTATATTAACTTAAGCTTTATAGACTAGATTAAAGTAGGGCGACTTTTCGTTTATAAATTCCTCGAGATTATTATTTATATCTCTATTAAATATTTACTAGTCCTTTAAGGAATCTACTAGAAGGGGTTCGAAGGTCTTACTAACTTCTAAGTCGTTAGACGTATTAGAGGAGTTCGCTAAGCTTCTCCTTTAGCTATCGAAGTTAATATAATTATTAATACTTACTTCGGAGTACAGATTATCTAGGCTATTCTCTTCCTTAATTCGAAACTTAGAGACTCTATAGACCTTCTTTCTCTTAGGAGAATATACGAGAATAATTAACTTAGACTCTAGTCCTACGAACTATCTATACTATAAGCGGCTTATTATTAGACTCTTCCGTCGATATTCTAGAGGAATTATAACCTAGATACGACTTCTAAAGATATACTCGATACTTAGATCTAGTTATATTTTATTCGTAAATTCCTAGGGAGTCTTTTTATTCTTAAGAGCTCGTATTAGCGATCGGTTCTTTAACTAGATTATATATTAGAAGCTATATATCTATAATAATTCTAGAAGTAATATCTCCCTTAGTAGTTCTTATAATTTAGAATTAAGTAGTACTAGTAGACGTTAGCTAATATTCGCCTCGTATATTATTAATAATACCTTTTCTTAAATAGTACGTATTCCTCGTTCCGTAGTACCTACCTAGTAATAGTTATATAGGATAGCTAGTTTAGTACTTATACCGTAATCCGAAAAGAATTTCTTAATAATACTATACTATAGGAACTCGTTATTAAGTCGATACTAGCGAATTATATAGTTTTAGACTATCTAAATTATCTTATATATCTTAATAAACTTGTTAGGGATCTCCTATTTATAGGTAAATACCGCCGACTAAGAATATCGTCCTATATTGTCTATTATTACTAGTATATAGACTTACCTATTAATACTCCTAACTAGGTATAAACCCTAGGTATCGATATATATTATATCTCCTACTTCGTTAGTACAACGCTTAGCTAGGTCTTTTAGTACTCGATTTATAGCCTTCGTAGTTACGTATATTAGATATAAGATATTAAGTATTTCCTTAACTTACTTCTTAGTTAGTCTACTCCTATAACTTATCCTAAGTAGCTTTATATAATTCGCTATACTAAGGTATCCTATTTTTCGATATAGAACTATTATAGGGTACGAATAGTTAATTTCGGTAACGACGTATAGTAGTTTTATACTAGCTAGTAGAATTATCTATACCGAATCGTTCTTAGATATTACTATACTAGTTAGTACTACCTCGATAACTTATATATAGTATAGCCTATTAAACAATCTAGTAGTAGTAATATAAAAACTATCTTAATCGACGACTATAATACCTTCGATATTCTATAAGCTGTAGAAGTTTACTTTCTTAGCTAACTAAGATATAGAGACGATATTAAAGTATACCTTAGGTATATAGAAGACCTTAGTTAGCGTAAGTAGAATAATACTACTATTAGTACCTTAAACTTATATAGTAACTATACCGATACCTTAGATCTTAAGTCCGTCTAGGTCGTTAGTAGTACTAATATTATAATTTAGGGTACGAAAGTTAGTAAAAGCTTTTCTATCGTAGCTTAGATAGATAGATACTCCTAAGTTAAGAATAGTAGAGGAAATGCCTTTATCCTTTTTACTAACTACTATAATATTTCCTTTTAATATTACTATTAGATCTAATAAGATTCTTGCTTTATATAGAATTTTCTTATCCTTTACTTTCTTAATATTAAGTATCTCCTAATCCTCCTATAACCTACCTTCTCTATTATAAGCTAGTAGCGCCTTTAATAGCGTTTCTAATACCTAAGGAGAGTTAGTAAGTTATTATAATATAGAGAGGATAGAAGTTATACCTTAATAGATACTCGCGAAGGTATTTAAGTTCTAATACTTTAGAGATACTCTAGTACCTTATAGTATAACGTAGGTATAGACGATATCTTTAGTAGTAAACGAGACTAATTTAGTATAGCGTAGGTTAGGCTACTACTAAGGAGTACGTTAAGGAGAGGCTAAGCGAGCCTTCTATAGCGTCTTTAGCTTCTAGTTACTAGTACTAATAAACTACTATACGAAGTCGGCGTCGATCTCGTTGTTCTTATCGAATATAGAGCTAGATCGCGTTAGTACCTCGATCCTCTTAGTATATATTAGCGAGCTAGTATAGGCGCGGGATCGCTTAGATATTCGTTAGCTTCGATATCTATAGATAGGCGTAAACGGTATCTTATTCGGGATCTAAGCTTAAAGTTCGATTTAAATCTATTAATTAATTTCTTATTAAGTCGTATCTTAAGGCTTATAATCGAAATCGAAGAACTTACGTAGTACTTAATTCTTACTATATAGCTACTTATTTAAGCGTAGTAGTATCCTCTATAGAGGATTTAGTATATCTCGAGCGTTAGTAAGAAGCTAATTAGTAACTTTACTACTATTAATAGCTATATTCGTAATAGTTACTTATCGAGTTTCGTAACTAGGAGACCTCGGCTCTATTACTATTAAGAGGAAGGATTCTTCGAAGTCGTCTTTATTAAGTAGAGGTATATCGAGTTTAAAGGTAAGCGCTAGAGTAGAGACTTAACTAAAGGTATTATCGTAACTATTCTTAACGAACTATAAGATAGCGTCTAAGGCCTTTTATATATCTAGGAAAGGGCTTTTCTATAGAAGTTAAGCTTCCTTAGCCTTCTTTAGTAATTCTTCTCGATCTATATTAGCGACGATAATATAGCCTCTAGGCTTAGTAATAATACTAACTCCGCCGTTAATTGTATTATTAGTATTATTTAAGTCTTTCGACTCTATTATAGCGTTAACTAAAGACTTCTCGCGTTGTTTTTATATATTTGTATATATCTCGTCTTATTACTCCTTAGAGGAATTTACTAGATTCTTAAGATAATCCTTCTTATTATATATTCCCTTCTTATTATAATACTTATATTCCTTTAAGTCCTTCTCCTTCTCCTTATCCTTACTCTTAGACTAATTCTTATAACTACCGCCCTACTCTTCTAGCTTCTTACTCTTATTATTATTCTTTTAATTATTAGACTTCTTTTAAGCTAGAGTATATATAGCGTCTTCGGAGATAAGATAAGCTAATAGGCTAGGAACTATTCTTTATATACTAGGGCTATAATCTACTAGGAAGTTAAAGAGTTTCTTAAAATCCTTAAAGTACCTAGAAAGCTTATCTAGAATCTTATAGATAGTCTACTCTATACTAAAGGGCTCTTCTAGCTTATTAAGTCGTTTAGCCTTAAGAGAGATTATATTAACGAGATTAGTAATATTATTACTAATAGACTACTATATAAGGTTATCGATCTACTATAGTAAGAGTTACTTAGTTTATCTATTAGTTACTTTATATAGTATCGCGACTATATCTAATAGGTCCTTTAGAGTAGACTTAGTAAAGATATTATCGCGAATACTAGTTATAATAGTAGCTAGAATAAGGGTACGCGCCGTCTTAATACGTTCCTATTACTTCTTATACTTACGAATTCTAATATTATAGAAGGCTATTTTAATCTTATAGTCTTTAAGTAACTTTCCTATCTATATATCTATCTATTCTCTTTTAACGTTAATCTTAGTAAGCTCTTTCTTAATCTTATTAGTATTTAGAGGAATAGGCTTAGTTAGCTCTAGTAGGATCTATTCGATACTATTAAGTAGATCTAAGATATCTTTTATATTATTAACTATATTAATATCTTACTTCTAAGTTAGGAAGGTAACTTAGTCTTTATATACGTAAACTTTAATTCCGTCGATATCGACGGTTTTAGGTTCGTTAGTTATCGTAGGGCTAATATAAGCGAAGCTAGTTTTCTCTCTTAATAGTATTAACTAAAGAGATAAGACTATAAATTAGTTAAAATAAGTATAAGAATAGAAGTAGAAGTACCTAAGTTGCTTAATTCTTCTATCTACCAACTAACAGTACACCTATATCTCGATAGTCGTTTGCTACGTGAAAGCAGCCTAGCAGTGTGAATGCCTAAGGCAGGCTGTCACAAACAACTGGAATCCTGTCAAAGCTCCCCGCTCGACAGATTCAATCCACGCGCAGAGTCTCCAAGCATCTTCGAGATCTCATCGACACTCCGGAGAATCGCTCACTGCTTATCAAACCGGCTTCGAACGCTCTCGCACGCATCCAGGAAATCCATGACCATGTCTTCAACTTCGAGTCCAAGAATTTCGATCTCCTATCGCTCGTGATACGACTGAACCAACTTCTCGGCCGTCGCGGTCTTAATCCCTAGTACGTCGCTGAACTCTGGTTCCTCTCTCTGGGCGTCGATCCGAAAGTCGTTACCACGCCTCTCCTGTCGCACCAATTTATGTGCCTCCGGACCCTCGTTATATACATCACGATCCTCCTAGAAGATCGTCCGGATATCGCGGGGATATTCAATGTTAGCTCCGCGATGAGACTCTGCCGCTCTAAAGACGGCTGGATGCGACTCATCGAGGAAGATCGTTACGACACCTTCCACAGCGAATGGTATCAAGACTTCAATCTCAGCAAGGAGCACTTCAGTGACATCTATGATCGAGTTGCAGAATTGAAGAAGAACTCACTCCTTTCTTTGGAACGCTACGCAGTGGACGGGAAGCTCGCAGTTGTGGACGAGGATCAGAGCCGACTGTGCGAGCTCCTCCAGGTCCCGCTGATCCCGGAATTCGCTAAGAATATGGGGTTTCGATATGCTGTCCTGTCGCAATGGGCATACGACATGGTGCTGGCAATACTTCAAGGCCAGACTATCGCTACAGATCTGCAGCTTGCTGCGATTCGACAAGAGGCCTTCCTGACGCTGGTGGACTGAAACATTGACATCTGGTAATGGGTGTGATTGTTGTCGAAATTATACCGACAACCTGTTCACGAGAGTGAGGAAGAGAATAGTCTTGGCATTCACTATGGTCTTATGTTAGGCTGGGTACAATGGTTTCATGTAGCGACTTTGACTGATTCTCATAGCATTGATAGGTAGATATCGAACTAAGCGAACTCTCGAAGACGTCCTGCACGAAGAGCTACGCCAAGTCTTGGTTACCGCACTCAATGCATCTCTGTGATCAACAAAGGCATGAAAGGGATGAAGCACCACGATTGGGCGAGTGCCATAGAACAATGCCTTTATTCGAGTCGATAGTGAATGTAATTTGTCACTTGAAATCAAAAGTGAGCTATAAGTACCTTCTTCCCTCCCAAAAGTACCCAGATCCAAAGCTCACCACATTCATCTAGTGAGTCAAGCATCGCACACAAGCACAACACCACCCGCCATGTCGAGCCTCAAGCTTCAAGCCCTGCCTGCGGAGCTAAAACTCGACGTTCTGTCATATTTACCGGCCAAAGAAATTCAGAAAGCACGTCAAGTGTCCAGTCACTTCAAGCAGCTCGTCGAAAATCCAGAGAACATCGGTATCCTCGCCAGACGAACAGCCGTTCCGTCTCAAGTCGAAGACGTTCTTCAGAACATCCTCAACTTCGATGCCAAGAAGGAGGACCTCCTCACTCTTTACTCTCGAATCGTCAAGCTGAACGGTGAAGATGGTGATCTCACGATCAGAATCGCTACACGCATCTGGTTCCACTCACTTGGTATCACCGACCCACCCAGACAACCACGCAGACACGTCGAAGCTCTCATCGTCAAACTTGATGCCATCCATGACAGATATCATCAGGGAAGTAAGCTGTACACAACGAGAAAACGCTCATCCATGGAGCTGAAGAAGAACCACTTCAACAGGGACCTTGAGGACCTCTTTGCTGTTGGTACCTTCCCAAACTGTGGTCTGGACGTTCAAAACGTCTTGGGTTACTGGGATCGCGTTGTGAAAGGCAATGAGCTGAAGGCCGCTGATCATGAGAAACAGAAATTCCTTCTTACAGACCCAGACGACCCATGGGATAGGGATAGACCTGCTGGGTGGATCGACATTGAGCACAGACAACTCTGTGGATGGCTTCAGATTCCTGAGATTCCGCAATGGGCGAAACATCAGCTTTTCTGCTACGCTGTCAAGACACAATGGGCTTACGGAAAGATTGCTGCCGTTCTGGAGGGACGTACTACTGTTACGAACCTCGAGTTCGCCGCTATCAAGGAAGAGCTTTCCTTGACTATTGACGTTGATCGATTCGGATAGCATCGCTCACGATCGCGGGCGAGAACATCGCCTCTCGGAGCTTTAAATATCGAACGAAATGCACAAGACGAAACTCTGGCAGACTCTTGATGCGTTAGCATATTGTGTAAGATAGAACGAATCTGCTTCATACCCACTGAAATACCATTCACATCGAATTTTGTTGTTGCTCATCATCCAGTACTGCGCCTAAATCAAGTAAGGAAGCACTTTTAAGAAATCAGAAGCCTCCAGAGACAGCCAGATTGCCCACTAACATGTTTACCAACACTCATCATGACTTCATCACCTCCAGCCCCGTCCTTATCCCTCATCTAATCACCATCACCTGATATCCGAAGTGTAGTCCAGCATTGGACTTCCGCCCGCATACCATGTCTCCCAGCCACATTCAATACAAGGATAAAACATCGATTACCTCAAACTTTCCAGGACGCTTGAGCCAAAGAAAGCTTACCGGCACTTGCTCAATGCCCAGAAACAACCTCATTAACCGACATCAGGCGAGATGGCGAGCGGAGAAGTCATGCTCGGCGGTGAGCTGCTCGATTCTCAGCGGCAAATTTCCTCATGTGTCACTTGGAAGCGTCATTTTTGAAGTCTTCATTCTAGGCCTCTTTTGTGTGCCTGATATGCTACTGCTTACGAAAAAACGTTGCCCTTCTCTCTCACTTGGGCGGGTATAGTATACATTAGACCCAATTTCGGTCGGTTTCAAAGCGTGTCTTCCTCCCAATGTTCAGTAGTCATGATACTTTCTGTCCATGTCGATCCCTCTGCTGTTGTCGGGATGAGTCTCGTTGTGCAAATGCGATATATGCAATGTCGTTGCCCGCTGTATGGGGCCGTCATCATGTCTGTGTCCGGGATGGCAGTGATGTAGCCCTGTCTTGCTACTGTGTCGTTATGCGTATCATGCTAAATGCCAAAAGTGCCGGGTCTGGATATCAAGAAAGGAAAACTGCTTGCTGAGAATTTCGCTCACGAATCGCCGGTACCTTGGCAGTAACAAAGTCCAACAGTGCCGTCGTCTGAAGCACCGCATGTGCCAAAGTAACAGCACTTTCCGACCGTGACTTTGCCGTTTCCGGCTCCAGAGCTACCACCGAAGCCAAAGTAGTATGGGTATCCTTTGAAGCAATAGTCCTGGTGCCATGGTGTTAGTAAGAGTTCGGTGAGTGATATGCCAGTCCGAGACTTACGAGCTCGTTGAAGGCATCATTGCAGATGTATCCTGAGTTCTTCACATCGTCACAACTAGTCTTACCCTTGCCAGGCTGTGGATAGCCCGGAGGGACTGGGAAGGGACCGAAACCACCAATGCCTGGGTAACCACCGCCGCCATAGTAAGGGGGGCGACCATATGGATACCCACCAGGGTAACCATAGCCACCGTATCCACCACCATAGCCGCCGTAATAGCCAGCACCGTAGCCTCCATAGTACCCACCACCGTAAGGAGCACCGAGGAATGGAGGATAGCTGTGGAAATTCGTCAGTGCACATTGAGCCATCAATACTTTCAAGTCCACTTACACAATCTTGACCTTGTCATCGTCCGAGGCCGGAGCTGGCGCTGGAGCTGGTGCTGCAGCATCCTTGAGCTTGCTGAGGTCATCAAGACAGATGCCTAGAACCGAGTTCGTACAGTCGGCCGTTGCTTTCGAGCTCTGAGCCTTCCAAGTTGCAGCGTACTGTCTGGCTTGTTGAGCCTTTGCCTCGGCCTGAGCCTTGAGTTGTGCAAATTGCGCCTGATGCGCCTCACTTGCTTGATCCAGACCATCAGGCGTATTGATATATGCCTTGTACTCTGCCTGGTGTACTTGGTGGGCGGTATCAGGGCTGTTCACATCTCGCTTCATGAGAGCTCTCTTGGCAAACTCTGGGTGGGGTGCAGCATATGGGTAGCCGTTGCCAGGGTTTGCTAATGTGTCGATTGCCGCAACGGCGAAGAGGAGGAAGAAGGATTGCTTCATCATCTTGAATGAATTGGAGGATGAGAGGGGGATTCAAAGTCCTAGTACTGCAGACTGGACTTCGAAAGTTCGTCGGGATGTGAGTGTAGCAAAGAGAGGGCAGCAACAGGAATCAGCATAGTTTATATGCAGTGTAGCTTGCCCTACCTCGTGGCATTGAAGCAGGTTGCGATGTACCGCATCGCGCTAGTTGAGATACGCTGTCCATCACAACGTAGCATGTTCGAGTCACGCTGGACGGCGGAGGACTGCAGGCTTGCTTGCTCATGGTCGAGATACGCCGATAGGTGTGCCTACTACCGTTCCTGGCTATACCATGTTGAGGCCTGCCATGTGATGATTGCCTCACTGGGCATAGTGCGCTAGAAAGGCGCATATACTCCGCGCGGCCAGAGCTTAAACGGCCAGATGAAGAGCTTCCGCACGCCGAGACCTAGTATCGCAAATGCTCAGTCGATAGTGATCGTGGACTAAATGCTCGAGCAGTCATGATAGCGCAGTATAAGGCTTGTAAATGCACTTTTCGATTGCTGAGCTTGGTCATTGCTATACATCCTTTCCGGATCCAGAAGATTCGCCGCCGCTTCTCGAGTCAATCGCTGGCCATACCACCCAGAATCACTTCAGCTTCGATGATGAAGTCGGTGTGATGAAATGCCGAGCAGTTACGCTGGTTCGTGCGTCGCAAGGCTACTCGATTGGCAGGCGGCCGCATTGAGTCGTGCACTGACGTCCTGACAACCTGATAGAACCGAGCGCGCACAAACCAACTAGAAGCCTTGCACCAAGCTCAGGACTCTAGAGCTCGACATCTTAGCTCTAGCGTGGTCGTCCAGGTTATGATTGCTGCAAGATGCTATTAATACGACCTGTTTGCACCTGGATCCCAGAAAAGCATATTCTCCTCAACTCAATTGCGCGGCAATCATGCTGTCCGACCGTACGACGGTCTAGCAAACTACGCAAAGGCCGCATGTAGGTGCGTGCAACGAACGAAGAACATCCAGAACACGATCGGCTCTTGATCAGATCGTAAAGATTCGCATAGACGAGCGAGACCGTGACGTTGTTGAGCTCGCCAGCTTTGTCCCGTCATCCGAAGCCTCGAGACTTTGCTTGCCTGCCGCGAACAAGTCGGTCGACGCGACTTCTTTCAACAGCTATGATACGCTCAGCACGGCGTTGATTCGTTGCTCGCCTCCTCTGCAGATGTGCGGTCAATGCGCTCATCAGATTGAGTTCTGGTCCTTGTCACGATCCTAGTCGGAGCTGCTTGTCCATGTGGTGCACCCTTGAGCCGGGTTCCTCGAGAGGACTCCGTAGGCTGAAGCTGCCCAATGTAATCGCCCGTCGGCTCGAGAGCGCAAGGGGGCCAGCTGCACGAACTATGCTAGCTTATTGATCGACGAATAGCGTTCCAGTTGCCGGGTCGAAAGCAACACGTTCAGGCCGATTCCAGACCATTATCGAAGCGGATGGCCGCCTTGTTCGAGTGACATCCGACCCAGTTATGCAAGTGACGATGCGCGACGGCAGCATTTCGATGCTTTGAGTAGTCGCATAGACCAGATGCAGAGCCCTAAATTTGGAACAGGAAGGGTACTGGCGTGTTACCAGTGCTCAACGTGAAGGCGTTCATCGGCAGCTTGTACTGTAGGCTATCACGCTTGGTACAATTGATCCATACTTCGTGGCTGGCACGGCTGCCACAGCGTGGCGGCGTAGGGTAGATGCTCCTTCAAGCTTCCTTGTATCGACAGTAGAGTGTCAGGTGGAATGGCCATCGATTGATGCATCCGCTGGGCAGGTGGCTAAGAAGTCGCCTTTCATGGTCGTTTAAGTCGACAAAATGTCGGTGTAATATTCTGACAGCATTTAGCAGAGACGCTGCTAATATATGTGCGAGCAATAAGCAATAGTGGCCATAAGCTCGACAAGCTCGCAAAACGCTGGTTGTCCACGGCCCATGGTATCCCGTATCAAGATGATGCCACGCGTACTTAGGCTCGAGAGCCAAATGCGAGCATGCTTGGTATCGCTGGTCTTGTGCACCAGTATGCATCAATGTGTGCCGAAGGAGCCGAGAATGCTTCTGACTTAGATGGCCGATGGACTAAGTAGTTTGAGCCACCCACCAAGTTGATGGACGATTCCATTATGGCGAATCGCAAAAAGAAAGGATCCCAAGTCGTCCAAGAGAAGACGCTTGCACCTGAGAGAGCGCTGAGATCCAGATATATCCACGAGCCTTTCGCATCTCTCAAGGCGTTTAAGGGAACGCCCGTTCGATCCTTAACCTCGACGCTGGCATCAAACGGCTATGGTTGCGCGACGCCTTTGACCGAGTTGGCTCGATGTTTGCAACTCCTTACGGCGTCGAAGGTGTTCAAATCCCGATCAGAGTCGTCCTCGTCTATTCCAGACAGCGGGTCAGATATGCCAACTGTGAGGCTCCTGAGATGGTCCAAGGTCAGAGCGCTGTGTCGACGTCGAGGCGTGCAGTCGCCATTCAAAGAGGACTCCGGGAATGCACAACTCTTGCCGCGCGCCGTGCCTTTCCATTTTCTGACCTAGACGCTGGCATCAAAGGCTTACGATTGCGCGACGCCTTGTCGATACGAGGTTTACAACTGCTTACGGCATCGATGGTGAAGGTGTTCGAGATCCCGATCCTGAGCGCATCTGCTTGAGCGAGTCGTCCTCATCTGTTCCAGACCGCGGAACAGATATGCCAACTGTGCGGCTCAAAGAATGATGGTCCAAGATCAGAGAGTTATGTCGACGTCGAGACGGAAAGTCGCCTTCCAAGGAGTACTCTGGGAAGGCACGACTCCTGCCGCGCACCGAGTGGCATCACCAGATTTGCCGAGGAATGCCCATCCGTTCAACACCCATGGAGTGAGGTGGCCACAACTAAACAGACATTGACATTACTATACACTACTACTATGCTGCATGCTGGAGGAAAAAGCTCCTTAAGTAGGTGCCCGCTGGTCCTGTACAACCATTTCCAAACCCGAAAACTCCAGGTTGGCTGCAGGTCGGTACCCTGTCGACTCCAATGATAACGCCGTCGCTTGCTCACAGAAAACAAGAGCATACAAGCTCATTCGCGGGAACCAAATGCATTTAGAATGCTTCGCATAATCATCCTTGGTCCAACAGCACCCTATCGTGGTGTGCTGTTCATGCCACCTGGAAGATTCTTCTTGGTGGCTCCACCGGGCGCGCCATTTGCTGTACCATTTGCGTTAGGGGTCGGTGGAAGCTCCTTCATTTCGAGCCCACCATTCGCATTTCCGGCGCCCCTAGTCACCGAAAAGCGCTTCTTAAGCCCATCGACTCTGCTCGCAGATCGTGCAGCCTCAAGTCTCTCCTTCTCTAGCCTCTCTTTACGGCGCAGGGTGTGACCGAGTCGAAGGTCACCATCATCATACTTCTTCTTGAAGCCCATGTATGAGGGCGGTCGCGGTCGGAAGAGAACGACAGCCCAGTTGGAAAGGATTGATGATTGTGAGAACGGTCGATGTCGGTCCTTTTGCATGAACTTGTGAGAATTGAGATACTCTCTCGTAGTCTCACCTCGTGCAATCAGGAAGAGATGGTAGCCGAACAGCGAGCCAGGATATGGCAGAGCAAGAACGGCGTAGATGAACATTGCAAATGCCACTCGTTCTTCGGTACGTCCTGTGAGAGATTGCCCAAAGCTTATGCCGTTCTGGTTGGCGTATACCGCGATGTGCGTCAATGCGAAGGCTATAAGCATCAACGCCATCACCGAGCTGAAGCCGACATATGCGAAGAAGTAGCGATAATTTCTCCTTCCAACGCAGTTGTTGAGCCACACACAGTGATGATCTTGGGTCTCGATGCATGCGTCGCAAACACGGCAATGATGCGCACGAGGTGGTCGCCAGATGTTACATGACTTGCAGTACTTTGTAGGCACTTCCATCGCAGTCGTAGCACCCGCTGCATCGCCGCCTTCGGCCATGGCTTCAAGGTTCGGCTGCTGACGAGATGATGGAAATGTCTTTACCATCACCCATTCAGTGGTCGGAGGTCCGACAGCCAGAGGGTCTTTCTCTTCCTCTGGATTTGGTGGGTGCGGATGCAGGTTCCTCGGCAAGATTCCAGGATCGCTGAAGGCCGCATGCACGAATGCTGAAAGCGCCACGAAGAATACGTATGCGAAGACGATCGGGATGGCAGGTGTGATGTTCTGCCATATCCAAGGCGCTTCGAAAGCGAAAAATAGTGCTGCCGGCAACACAGTGAGGAGAAACGTGACCACATTCAAGGGCTTAGCACGTGTATTAAGACAGCGGCCCTCGACGAAGAAAAGCATATTCCCTGCGAAGTATTCATAGTTTTTGCCGCTGCGCTGGAGCTGCCGTCGTTGTGGTTGTGAAGGCAGTGGCTTCTCTTTGGCCTTCTCCATCACAGGCGAATTTGGTAAAGATGGCAACTGCTCATGACCTTGTCCAGATGGCCTTCGTTCATGAATATCTCGCTTAGATGAATGTTTCGAGCCGAAGCCAAGGGATCCCCGCAAAGAGCGCGGCGACTTTGGCGGAGGGTCCAATCTCTGCTGCTGCTCTTTTGCTTGGCGGGTTGTTAGAGGAGCGGTACTGTTCTTGCTAATGACGCTTGCAGGTCCTGCGTCCAGCCTTCCATCTCCACCGGAACTCGTTGCTATCGAAAGTCCTCTGCTGGTTGGTAGTGGTGGCGGAGAAGATGCGCCGTCTCGCGTTGCTTGCTCGGCTTCCCGGGCTGTATTTACTGATGCATTGCTGTATCGATGTGTGCGCGTCGTCGTTGTCGATTCTTCATCTCCATCCTCTTCCACGCTTGCTATCCGCCTATGCGACTGGGAGCTGGGAGGTGGAACTACATTCTGCCCTCTCTGCGCCTGCAACTTGTGCGGACTCATAGGCCGGAAGAAGCCTTGCGCTGCAACGGAGGGCACGTGTGTTCCCATACCTGAGCCCGGACGTGATCCTGGCTCTCCATCTCTACTTCGCAGTGATGTATATGTGTGTCTGCTTGGCGGTGATCGCATGGATGCGCGACTAGACGAGATGCGGCTCCATCCCTCCTGGCTGACAGCGCCGCTCGTTGGTCGCGAAGGCGGTAAAGCAGGCTCTCCTACCGGGCCTGTCGTCGAAGGTACGCTCTGCTGTGCTGTATCGAATTCGGAGGTTCCATTAGAAGATGCTGTCATCGGTCGACCATCGTTTGAGGCCGGGTACGGGTCGTTGCCGAGGAATGTAGGTATTGCTGAGTCGGTATTCTGTTCGATTGCGGTATGTGTGGTGGTGCTGGCCATTGCTGCCGTCTACCGCCAAATGCTCTACCGCCGTCTACCGTGAGCGCAGGGTCAAACGGAGTCGCGATGGATTCATAGTCCTCCTCCGCGGGCCACGCAGTCGCTTTCTATTTCTACTGCATGCTGTCTGGCAATAGTAGCAATCCTCCTGGCAATTGATGAAGGCGAAAAGTGTAATATATTGTTTTCTGCCTCTGCCGTCCCTTTTGTGCGATGCGACGTGCACAGTCAACACGATTTGGGCGTTAATCCACGACCGTTTGGATAATAATGCAATGTCGCTCCGACGCGTAGATCAGGAGGTGGCACGAGCTGGGCAAGAGCATTCGGCGACACTTTCCGGGCGGGCAGTCCCGCGTGCTGACATTGCAGGAGCAGCTCTTGACATCACCTCAAGGTGAAAGTCTAAGAAAAGCACGAGGAACAACTGCACACAACACTTCACGATGTCGATGATTGCGAGACGAGGACTTTCTCTGGCCACGCGCCAAACATTGCGCCCAGCCCAGCGCCGCTTGCAGTCTGGCGGAGGAGGTGCAGCAGCTGGCGCGGCCACCGGACCAAACGACAAAGAGGGCGATGTGCTTCGCAAGGGTGCCAAGAGAGATCCTGAGCTTTACGTATGTCTTGAATATTTTCCAATGGTGTTTGAAAGGCTGTGGAGGTGGTATGGAGGATCAATGGGTGGTTGCTGACCTGCGCCGATTTCCAGATCCTTCTCAGCATCATGACCGGTGCTTTCGCTCTTGCCGGATGGCACTTCTCCCGAAACCCAACCTCATCATCCTCCGAGAACCCAGTCGCACGCGTCGAACACTCCGAGCCATGGAAGACTGGTGGCGATGCGAGATACCAATATCACCCAGGTGGTGACCCAAGCCGAGGCAAGAAGGACGCTCCTTCCGCTTTGAACGAGGTTATCATCCCTAACGTGAACCTGCCAAAGGTATGGAGAAGATCATCCGAGAACGGCTCAGAGAACATCTGGGAACTGACCGGTCACAGGAACTACATGAGAAGTACAACAAGTGGGGTAAGGAGGGATACTAGATGCAGCGAATCCAGGAGCATTGATGGAGCTGGAATTTGTATAGGGAGAATCACACGAAACGGGAAAGGCATACTGTGCAATAGAAAGGTGGCCATTGGCTCCCGTAAAGGCGTACGTATCTGTGAAAGAGTCCATTTGTTCACGTGATTGCAGCTCCTGATCTCACGCCATGCTCATGCCATAGAGTTCGAGGTGGCATCAGAGCTCCCCGCAAATGGTCGACATTATGCAAATCGATTTCCGTGTGCTAGCGGCGTCCCTGCATGCTCTTCGAGATGGCGAATTACAACACCCAGGCATTCCAGCCTGACGACGAACCTGCTTCACTTTCTGGCTCGCACCATCCAATCTCTGCTAGCAATTCTCCGGCAGGCGAGTATCCAAGACTTCGGCCTCAATAGCCCCGTAGACTTTGACGATGTAATCCTCCGCCTTCAAGCCGACTTTCCCAGGTGCAGGTGCTCGAGGCCTTCAAGAACTTGTTCCCAGCAGTACGCTTTGGTAAGCTTCCCCCCAAACTTCCGACCACCAGCCCTGCTGTTCTTCTGCTGCTGATTTGCCTCGAATGCCTTGACGTCCTTCTTGACTTGCTTTAGGTCCTCCTTGACCGCCACAGGATCCATCAGATCTGGCCAATCATGCTCGTAGTCGGTAGCTTGGTCAAGTCCCAGTGCATCGATGCGCTTCGGAGGCGGTGGTGCTTCCTCCTGTGGGCCTGGGGAAATGTTCAGCGATGCATTTGAAGGAAATAAATCATGGGAACTTACCGAAGTCGAAGCGATCGAGGTTTGCCTCGTACTCAGCAGCAACATATGCTTCAACCATGGCAGTCGAGGCGGCCAAGCTGTGAGTTGCTTGCGTGCTTGCTCTATGCTTCTTCTTGACAGGCTTGATTTTCCGCTTAGGCTCGAATGCTGCTTCTTTGCTGGGAGAGGAAGAGGATTTCGCGACTGCAGGATATCATGTCAGTGATGCAAGCTGCATTACGAGAAAGACGCCAATTACCTTGGGCCTTCACTTTCTTCTGCTCTGCTTCGTCGGGCTCGACGACCTTGCGCTTCGATGGTACAATTTCAACGGATGGCGGCGCTGAAGCTTGCTGCGATTCGACGCTTGCATGTGTCTGTGTAGCGGCGTCCTTGGTGGATGCCATGGTCGGCGACAGAATGTGGATGCGAATATTGCGAAGTGGTTGGTGTGGAGAAATATGAGCGATCTCAAAAGTGAGGCAGAAATAGTCGCAGACCGTAACTTCAGTCACGCGCGCTTGCCACTTGTGATGCTGCAAGTGAAGTCGGAAGGCCGCAAGTGAAGTCAGAAGCCCGTTGTGAACCCTGCATGCCACACAAGTGACGAGCTCGCGTCTGTGGCTGCAGTCACGCCAGCTTGCCACTTGTGACGCTGCGAGTGAAGTCTGAAGGGCATCATCAACGGTGAATATGAAGTAAGTGACGAGCTGCTATGAGGCGCCTTTCATCGGCTTACGGACAGAAGTGAAGGAGGAGTGTCAGCGCATGCGAAAAGTGATGCTTTTGGCACTTGCAAAGGATTGCTAAGATATTGGGCCCAATCTTGACACAGACATCGACTCGACACTTGCCCAGCACATACGAACGATACCGCAGCATTAGACACAAGGCCGATGAGCATCACTGCCAGTACCTAGGAATGAGAGCCCTTGAAAATTTCGCACAGTCATTGCGGTCAGCAAGATCAAGATCGCTCCAGAATGCAGCTACAAGCGCAAGCCCTGAAGCGAGCTACATTTGCTTTGTCTTCCGCTACGTGCATGAGAACGGGGTCAAAACCATGGAGGTTAGCGACAACGGAACTCACCCGCGGGAATCCTGGACTATTGATTCCACTCATCATCATGAATGTTACGAAGCCATCGAGCTGGAATGCACACGCAGAGTCAATGGTATGATAAAGAGAGTAAGCAGATATTTCTGGCGTGAGCATGTGAAAGGCATCGCTAACCCAAAAGTCGAAGGCAACCTCCAACGCGCTCTTGCCACTCGCGACGCTGCACGTGAAGTCTGAAAGCCGTTGTGGACCCTGCATGTGAAGAAGGCAACTAGCTCGCAGCGGTGAATGGTCCAAGCTCCGATCCGACATTCAAATTCTTCCACTCCGCACTCAACTCTTCTTCCTTCTTTCATCAACCCACTTCGACACTGTCTCTGCTCTACTATCGCAAAGCGATCCCTCTCAGGTAGAGGCGCTTTTGTGATGGCACGGTACTCCGAGTTGGGTCGGCAGGTTCGATGTCCTGAAAGGAGTAGGGCTTAGCACCTCGACGGACCAACAGCTTGTTTCGGCTCGCTCGTTGGCATCATCGCGGCGTGCGGCTCGAGACCCAATGGCACCTCCACTGCAGCTTCGGCCCTTGAGGTTGAGGATGGCATTAATGGCCCATCGAGCAGGTTCGCAGCGGCCGGATGGGAAACCTGAGGGAGCACAGATAATTGGGTTGCCGACAACGACAACGAGAAGCGCGCGACAAGAACGACAACCACGGCGGCAACCAGAGCGCGCATGGGTATGTTCACACGCCCCTCAAATTACTGACTCTTGTGTAGGCCATCAGCTGCTTGGCACGCGTGCAAGCTGAGCACTGGAGGCCATCGAAAGCGCGAGCATCAAGACCAACCGCAACCCACTTTCGCGAGACATCATCGTCATCGTGCACAAGACTTCACACCCGCTCAAAAAACGCCCCGTTTCGGCTCGAGTGTCGACATCGCGCAGTAATAGGTGACTCGGCGCGACTACTTGCGATATGCTCTCGCAAGACATCATCAGCACTCTGCGCACGACTTCGCCGCCCCATCAAAGTATTTCTCCGTTCGTATTGAGCGCCAGCACCGCCGGCATCACGTCCGCGTGGGTGATCCAATGCAACAGACTGTGGTCCACCCTTGCCAAGTATCATGGGCACCATACGCACGACCTCACGACCCCGTCGATATATGCCTGCTTTCTGTTTGAGCGCTAGCACCACGCGGCGACGGTGATCCAGGACCTCAATGCCTCGAAATTCCGGCGGGAGACCTGATCAGACCACTGACATACTCAATTCTCTCGAAGAGCTTTTAGAAACCAGACACGGCAGGCGCTGCGCAAGCGCTCCGAAATCTCGCTTTCCCAGAATCTCACTGAGCTTGGCCGTCATGATGGAAACGGCTGGATCTAGGACCTTCAAATTGATCCGAGAAAGAATGCAATCAGCATGTCTCGTTTTCCACGAGACAGTTCTCCGGCCACCACGACAAGCAAACAAGGCGCTCTAAATCAATGCCAAAATCTCCCGGTCCTGGATCGCACAAAGAAGCCCAACACACGTCAATATGACCGACTCCAAGGTAGCCATCGTCCTGGTCCGTCCTTCCGGACAGTATAGTAGCCTCAAGCTCAGCTCAACTGTCCTCAACCTGAGTCCATCCAATCTCTGGATCCTTTCGCCAGTCTCCGTTCGCCTCGGTCTACCTTTGAAAGTTCTCGCAGCCTCTGAAACATTGGCAAAGCTCAAGATCCCGAATGATCAGAAGACGAACAAGACATCAAATCAGATCGCCAACCGACTATTCGTCGAACTCAACATGAGAGATCCTAACTTCGGCAATTGTCTTCGAAAGAGCTTTCTCGGAAATGTCTTAGTGGCCCGTGCGGATGGTGAAGATCTGAATTTCTCCCACGTGAGTTGCATAGACAGCGTCGTATTGTCTGGCATCTTGAAGCAGAGACCAATCGCGACCGCGCTTCGAGAAGCGGGACAATTGGACAAGCTCAATGTTCTTCAGAGCCGATATACCGGTACCTGGATGAGAAAGTTCTGGGACAGCCTTTGTGACTTTGATGCCAAGCAGAAAGATGGTGTCAACGCGAAAGCCACTGGCAATCCTTTCCAGGAAGAGGACTCGGATGAGTTGAAGCATTTCGTTGAACAGATCTCGACTCATCACTCGCAGATGATGAGCTTCGTCAAAGAGCACATGGAGAGTCTCCGCGAGACGTGTCGGACTTGTGACTGCTGTGGAGTGACCAGAAGGGGCATTTTGACATGTGGTGGGTGTCGGAAGGTCATTTACTGTAATAAGGTGTGTCAGAAGGCGGCTTGGAAAGAGCATAAAAAGATCTGTAGGAAGGAGTAGAAGGGACTCCGATGGGAAGACGGTGAGACTGCAGTAGCAATCCATTACCCAGCCTCAGGAATGAGGCTGTTCAATTGTGTCTCGTCAAGTCAATGACCCACTCTGTACCAGGTCTGTAGTGTCCGCTCCAGGCAAGTGAGGACTCAAGGTGGAGCTTGGAGTCAAGCCCGTGCAAGTGAATGACAAAGACAAATTCACTTGAAGCTCGCTTCGAGACCATTTCTTCCGAGCTCTTCTGGGCAAATCTTCCTTCTTCTCCAAACAACTTCAATAGCCGCAACTTCGACTCGCCCACCGGAGAAGTCGGAAACTGCATCGACACCGAAAGACGTTGATCGACGCTTGCAATGATGACCGACTCGACTACTGAAGACGTAGGCGAGGCCAATCTGGCACGATTACCGGCTGAGATATTCGAATTGATTGCAGAGAAAGTTGAACGCGTCGACTTACTCACACTCCGCCAGACCTCTCGAGAATGCGCAGAGAAGGTCTTCAGGACATATTGCTCGACCCTCTTCCCTCGCATCCGAGTTTTCATATCGCACGAAGCAAAGAACAGCATCGAACGCGCCATCAACATCGTGCAGCATCCCATCTTCGGCGCACGGGTAAAGGATCTCACGGTCTTCATCGATGATTGTATGGCCTGCTTCAAATCTGAGAGCAGTCGACGAAGTGAGGGTGGAAAAGTGCTCCCAAAGCGATACATCATTCGCCAGAAACTCGAGCGTCTCTTCGATGCACTGCGTCTCACTGGCCACCAGTTCAATTTCCGAGTTTCCTGTCTCCGAGCATGCAATTGTACAGGAAAGCATCTGCAGAAGGGCTGCAGCAGTGTGACGCCAAACACGAGACGCAATCTGATCGACGTTCTTGACCAACTACAGCAGAGTGATCTGCCGGTCTCGAGTCTTGAAATCGGTGGTCCGAGGTGGACGTTCACGACACAGAAGCTTCGCGATTTTGAGATAAAGGTCTACCAAAGCGCTTTCGAGAATCTGAATTCACTCAAGCTCTTCATCTCAATGCGGGTCACAGACGCCAACGATGGTGGCCATGGACTGCGCACGCTCATGGCTGCGGTGGCCAAAGCTCATGGTTTGAAGACCCTTCACGTTCAGCACATCCTTCCGGGCTGCAGCCGCTGCATCGTAAAGAAGCAGCACCTCCCTACGTTAGCGGATGCGATCTGGGCACATGGCTACCCCAGCCTGAGAGAGCTGTGTCTTGGAAACTTTGTGATTCGTGCTCGACAGCTGGCCAATTTCGTGAAGGAGCATGAGAATACCTTGAAGAAACTCCTCATCGGACGCGGACTACTCTGGGTTGAGGAATTGCACCCAGATCAGGTGCAAGGCAAGAGTGCGCTCGAAGTCTTGAAGGAGATGTCGGGATTCACGGGTTTGGAGGTAGATGGTGTTTTCGAGGAGCGATACCAACGTAATAAGCATCGTGTTGGCACGCGGCTTTGATATCGAGCAGATTGCTTGGTCAAGCTTGCAGCACGAAAGAGGCATGCATTCAATCTTACATAGCTTTTTCTCGCGCCAGAAGCGGCGTGAATGCAGAGTGGATTTGAGCACAAAATTTCCCACACTTAGAGCCTAGCGATTTCCTTTCCGCCGACCCAGTCCAGGTACCAGTATGCCATAATCATGAATTTACGCCGCCAGCTCCGAGTCCACAGCAGGTTCTTGCTTCGCCATGCTGCCCAAGCTCTCGGGCCAGACCAGTCGTCTTTACCCTGAATAACACCGTCATGGCCGCCAATATAAGCAACAAGCGACTTCTGCTTGTACTGGAACGGCTTCTGACCTTCGATGCCTCGATTGATGGCACTGGCCAAGTATTCTGCTTTCTGGACGGCGACTTCAGCGGTTGTGGGTAAAAAATACTTCTTGATATCGGCTGCGTCTCCTAAGGCGTAAACATCCTTCATTGGCTCTTTCCGAGCATCGAGCACACGCAAAAATTGATCCGTCATGATCCGGGGAAGCTTGTCGGTCTTGCAAACGTCCAGAGAATCCACCAGAGTACATTGCTTATTCCCTGCTGTCCATATCACCATGCCGCAACCAATTCGACCTTCGGCCTCAGTCTCGATATGGTCGCTCTCCACTTTCTTAATCTTTGAATCTGTGACCACGTACACATTTCGCTTGGCGAAGCTTTGAATAGAATGTTGTCGCAATGCATCTTCGAATGCTCCCAGGATGAATGGTGCTGCATCGTGTATAGCGATGCTCATCTTGCCAGCCAGATTGGGATAAAGCTTCGTCATATCTTCATTGAAAAGGTCGGACATCTCGGCTGAGATCTCAACTCCGGTAGGACCGCCGCCAACAATTACGATGTGCAACAGCTCGCGTTGTTCTTGCTCGCTTACATCAGGAAGCGAAGCAAGTTCGAGAAGCTGCTTCAAGCGGTATTGCACTTTCTTCGCATCGGCGACATTGCGCACGAAGAAAGCATGCTCATTAGCGCCTGGCGTGTGAAAAGTGTTTGTGATGCATCCAGGAGCCAAGACAAGTCGATCATATGTTATCTCAAATTGGCGCTGCTTCCCATCGTGAGCATCGCATTCCGAGCGACACCTGCAGATCCGATTCTGGAAGTCTACAGACTGAACAGTGGCCTTGAAGTAATTGATGCGCTTGCTTTTGTGTCGAATTGGCTCTTCTGCCAGCGAAAAGTCAAAAAGACCACATGCAGCGCTGGCGAGAAGAGGAGTATAGGGGCTTGTTTCTTCCGGTGATACCACGGTGATGTTGAACTTCTTGTCATCCAGATACTGCGAGACGTTGAAACCTGCCCAGCCTGTGCCGACGATGACAATACACTCTTTTCCTTCTGCGCTCGGCACTTGATGGTATTCTTGCTTCATGATTGATTCGAGATGTCAGTACTCTTTGGGCAGATGTTTGAAGTGCTCCGGAGCTGATCCAAGCTATAAGGTCAATGGCCAAGAAGAGGCACTGCCGCCTTCGTCCGCTGCATGTGAATAAGGTCAATTTATTAGATGTGCTTTCTCCAGCATTGTCGCCACTCATTTACACGGCGTTAAATGCCATCAGCCATGACTGCGTATTCAACCCTTTGAGGCACGAAAAGCAAATGGCTTATGACGCAGTCGTCTTGGGATTGCCATCGGACTCAGTGCGGATGAGGTATACAGCTGGGATGGAGAAGCCTGCACACCTGGCTGTCTGACTCAATTTCCAGGTAAGAAAGACCAGGAATCAGGATCTCAGACCGACGAAGAGTGTCGAAGTCGCCCGGATTGTCTTCTTGTAGCAGTTGATTCACTTCCGACCTGCTCCGAGCGCCCCAAGCACTCCACGTTCTCCTCAGCACGTGCCATCAGCCATCACGGCTCGGCTTTGCATCATCGGCCGATCTCCTTCTGAGACAGCTCACCTCCCGAGCTACAGTAGCTCACCAGGAGATAACGACTTGAATGGTCGAGATGGTCGACGTACTCTGCCGCGGTATCTCCTTCCTCTTCTTCTTTGTTATCCATGCATCTCATTGAGCCTCACAACCGGTAGTTGATACCACGCGTCTACCGACGACTTGGACGCGTGACATACTACTCCATAAGCTATGTCTACTACTTCCTTCTCTGTATCTCCTTGATCACTCTCCTAAGACATCATGGGCACTACTACCACCGCACCTGAGCGTGCTTCCTTCCTTACGATCCCTTGCGAGCTTCGTAATCAGATCTATATGCATATCTTCGAGCCGACTGCCTCAGACTTCTATCCCGACCTTTCAGTAAGACCAGATGCGATAGCGACAGCATTGAGACCAGAAACCCCGAAAGAATGCCTTCCGAAGCTCTACCATGCCGATCGAACCTCAGCGCAACTTGATCTTCTTCGAACATGCAAGCAGATACAAGCAGAAGCACAACTCCTCGCTCTGTCGATGACCCCGTTTCACGTCGAAGGAGAATGCACGTATCCCGATCTATTTGACATCCGCTCGCGACCACTCTCCGCCTCGAAGATCGGTGCGATTCGATACATCACTCTTACAGCACGAATAAGTCACTTAAGAGCATTGAACGAGGCTTGGCTAGGCCTCCCATTCGGTCATCCCAGCCTACAGCTAGAAACTCTTCTCATAATCCCAAAAAGACCGACGAACTATGTCAACTCGTTCGCAGAAATAGCAGATCTGAGTCAATCACATACACTGGCATACATCTTCTGCGAGACGTTGAAAGGTCTCCGCAACGTGCAATGTGTGGAGATCAGGAATGATGGATGCTTCAATGAGGTGGTGTGGAGACTGTTCTACAGGAGCCTTGTCTATCGATTGTGGAGATGGGGAGGCGGCAAATGTGGAGTTAAGTTCCTGAGTGGAGAAATCAACCCTGGAGGGACAGAACTTGAAGAGAACCGCTGGTTCAGAGCATACCTGAATGGTAGAGAGGACGAAGGCAATGAATGTGGCGAGGAAGTGGTCCGGCTTGTTGGGATTACTGGTGAGATGCCTGAGCCGAACATGGCAGGAGTCGGACCTTGAGCTACACAAGGCTCGGAATAGGATATCCGTGCGAATGGGTCGATCACTTCATCGAAACATTCAAGCATTGGACGACTGATAAATTTACCTCTTCGGGGACCTTAGTGTGGAGAGTTGAATAACTCAGTCAGCAGACTGCATCAGGCTGCAAGCCACAAGGCTACAAACATCTACTCGTGCTTCATTGTGACGATCTCGGTCTCCAGTTGCTTCTCCACACCCACAACGTCGAGCGTAGCCTTTCCTTTACGGACGAGCTCCACATCAGGCACGTCGGAATGCTTCTGGCCTTCAAAGAGCGCGTCAATCTCCTCCAGAGTCTTGCCCTTTGTCTCAACCCAGTATACTGCGATAAGCACAACGACGATGATGTCCCAGCCGCCATTGACCATGTACATCTTCCAGCCGATGTTGTCCAAGCCAATGGGCATGACGAAAACGAGGACCATTCTAGGAGATGTCAGTGGCAGGTTCGATTTGGTAAAATATGAGACTTACGCCAATGCATTGAGCATGAATGAGGAGAATGCCAGTCCGTTGGCACGAATTGCGTAATTCATGACTTCCGGCGGATACAAATAAAGTAATGGTGTCCAAGCGATCGAATAGAATCCTTGAAACATGAACATGACTGCGACGTTGCCATAGACCAGGCTCTGAGATGCACCATCTGGATTCGAAGCATACAGCTTCGCGAGTCCGCCAATGATGAAAAGGCAGGTCACCAGAAGACACTGTGTCACAAGAGCTGTTGGCTTTCGTCCCCACTTCGCGATCAAATGTGTTCCAGCCAGAGCACAGAAGAGGCACCAAACGTTGAGCACGACGTTGGCTTTGAGCTGATCAAGACTGTCGGTGACACCAGCAGTGTCCAGTTCCGCGCCTAGGTAGTACGAAGCAATAATGTTGCCCGCAATACACGAAAAAGGTCCAGCCGACATTCCGATCAAAAGACGTTTCCGAGCAATCGGATCCTTCACAATCTCTTTTGGTGTCATGGTTGGCTTCTCTTCTTTCTCATATTTCAGAGTATCGACGATCTCCTTGTAGACGGCAAGCACGATCGGGTCGGTGAGATCACCGTTGGCATTCGTCTGCGCGACAACCAGTCTTGCTTCTTCCAGGAAACCTTGATTGACAAGCCATCGAGGTGATTCAGGAACGAATGGTAAGATGATGATGCACAGAGCAGAGAAGATGCCTTGAAACAGAGATGGCGTCCTCCAAGCCCAAGTGCTTTGCCAAGTTCCGGTTCCCAAAGTGATGCCTGCTGCAATGAGTGCTCCTACATAATAGAAATCGTTGAGCAATCCCACGCCCCAAGCGCGATATCGAGAAGGGTAGGTCTCAGAAAGGTAGACTCCTCCTGCGATGCCAGAAACCGCTGAACCGAACCCGAGTACAATCCTAGCAATCACAAACATGGCAACATTCTGAGCTGCTGTTTGAAGAAGAATGCCGAGGAAAGTGACAATGGTTCCCCAGAAAATTGCTGGGCGCCGACCAAGCTTGTCTGCTATCACTCCCGAGAATATGGGGCCGAAGAAGCCTCCAATGAAGACTGAAGCTGTATTGAGACCAGTCGTTGCGGAGTTGAGCTTGAAGTAGTCGGTGTATGATGGCAGGATGTTCAGGCCATTGAGCATAGATCCATCGTAGCCGCCAGTTGTTGACTGAACGATCGAGCAGATGATGAGTAGGAACGACAAGATGAATGTCGATTCTGGCACCCATGCTGGCATCCTATGGAGAGAAGGGCGTCAGTCATGCTCTATCCATTGCCCATCCTGGCTGCAACTCACCATGTCCCTGTGGGCGTTTTTCGAAGCACCATTTTGGCGATCGTGACCTGGTCGTCAATTGAGGCTGTTGAACATGCAAACGAGGAATCGAATGAACTTGAGATGAAGTTCTGGAAGCACACTGTACCGCAAGTCACGCTCGGATGCTACCCTGCAATCGTATGTAGTGTTGGTAGCAGACCACCCCGCTTCCTGCCTTTCTGAGCGCGGCAAGTGCAACACACTTTTGCAGATCTTCCTGGGTGACAGTGATAGCGCGATAGCGTGCCGCCTGCCGAATGGTGGCTCACATAGAAGGCCGGTCACCGCGGTCAGCATTTCGAGATACTACATATCGTGTTCCTCCCACTTAGCTGTCGCCTCATGCCACTCGGGATAGCATTATTGTCGCGTGCGGAGGGAAGGTAGGATCCTTGCGATAGATAGGCCAAGACTCAGCCGCGACCACGTGCTGTGCACGTTTTTGAAGACCCATATCCGGAACTTACTTGCGTAGCTTGATCTCGACAAATTGATGCAGTCAAAAAGGCATCGATGTTGGTAGCAGACACAAGAGGACGTGACGATGAGTGAGTGGAGAGACAGCGGAGGGCCAAGCCTTTCAGCGGCTCCACTTCAAAAGCTTGGCCTCGGACCCCTGTGCCTTCACAAGACCTCATCACTGCAACCCTAAGCATTGACAAGAACAGAATCGTATTCTCGAAAGGAACCACAACAGACGCTTCCAATGGATGACGACGCTGTTGGAGCTGCATTGCAGTCTAGACGAATCCCTCATGGCAACTCACGAAAGTTCAAGGGTGGCAAAGGCAAGGCCAATCGGAGTGGTAATGGATCAGCGTTCAATCCTCTGCAGGCTCTAGGCCGCTATGAAGTTCAGCTGGGCTCTGGTACTAGGAAGCATGCGAAGCTGGAAGCCTCGCAACAAAGTTCCCAATCCTGGCTCGAGTTACATGAATTGACTCCTGAGGATAATGGGTTCCTTGGAACTTTTGACTTCAATGGCAAAGTCAATGGTATGCTTGTGCTTGCTGGAAGCCGGAAAGTCCTTAAAAATATCGTGGAAGACTTGGAAGAAGACTCTGATGCTGAGGAGGACCAGGATGATGATCCAGGATCAAACCATGGATCTGATGACGATGACGAAGACGATGATGATCCGAAGCAAGAACAAAGTGCTATGGAAGCCGAAGATGAAAGGATCAATCGCCGGGCAAGGGCTTTCGAGAAAAACACATTTCGGAATCCGAAGTTCTGGATCAGATGGAAAGGAAATGTTCAGGCACCGGTGACTGAAGATGGTCAGCAGGGCTCAGCTGTAGACAGCGATACAGGATACCTCGTCTTCTCTGGTAATGACTGCGACAAGTTCGAAGGCACCATATCTTCAACTGCGCTCGGATGGGACAATATGAAACTGCAAGGCTGGAAGATACATTCGAAAGCTTCGAGATGTCCCGTGCAATGGAAAGACTTTCCGTGAGAGGAGCAAAACTTTTACTTAGCACCAGCTTCGCCGAGAGACAGTACCTCACAACACCCTGATCTCGAGTTGAGATGCCTAAAGAGCGCCGCAATCCTAGAGCTGTCAGTGAGTCTTGTTTGTGGAATTCCAGCATTTCACCCAACGCATCTCAATCACTTTGCGCTTAAGGCTTGGGCCTAGGGCTCTATCGTCGGCCTTGCAACTTTCAGGAACGCGAAAGCAATCGCTTTGCGAAGCAGACCAAGGCGTTTCCACTCGAACATAGCTCCGGAGGGCGATACTTTTCTCTGGCGTCAGCTTGAAGTTCAATGGCGTGACCGGTAGTCTTGCTACGAAGGCCTGAACGCAGTGAGTAGTCTCACAAAGCCTCACCTGTACCTGCGCTCCTCTGTCACGGCGCATTCTTGTATTCCTGGTCCAACTCTCGTTCACTCCATCAATTCTAGACCGACGAGAGAAAACTGCGATCAGCATACTTGTGAGCAGTTGGCGTCATATCTAACCCGGTCTCCTACTTATCAACGGCACTTGATCGCCCAGACCATACCTGGCTTGCGCCGTCTGGATAGTACCACGGAAGTACGAAACGAGCAGGTGATGATTCCTTGAATCACGTTCCGTAATGCCTTTCCTTGCTCTTTCAAATCAAAACCCACGTGTCAACCTGGCCGGATCTTGGGCCGCATGGCGGACAACAGTACCACCGAAGCGCATCAGGCTGCGGTCATGTCGTGAGTACTCAACATCTATGCCGAATTTTCCCCTCTGCATTTCTTGAGATTTCCAAAAGTACACAAATTGCCCTGAATCGTTGCCGGCACCAGGGTCTTAGAATTCTCCACAAGATCACGGAGGCATGGATATATTGGCGAGCGTCGGGAGCTTCACGCCCCGCATTGACTTCGCTCTCCTCGTTCCCTTCAGGATCCGCGTCGAACTGGGTTGACGTCGGGCTGCACGGCTCGAAAAGTATCACAGAGGAGCACAAAGGTTCCATGTTCATCGTGAGCAATCGGCATCTCATCGCAAGTTCTTCTTCTTTCTCCAAGTTGACGAAATACAGAAATGACCCTAAAAAAGATGCGGGTACCATAGTCCAACGACTCTCAGCGAATCCTCTCCCATCCATCCAATGTCTCCCCTGTGATGTCGTCTATTCTCACGCGCGGCCGTTCGTCCTTCTTCTCCTTCTTCGTCCACTTCTTTACTTTGCTCAGGGTGGACTTCAGCGCCGCGACGAGCGTCAAGTAGTGGAGGCGCTTCTTGCGTTTGTCGACTTTGGTGGCGGCGGTGGTGGTAGTGGTGGCCAGAAGAGTCTCGGCAGAGTTGACAGCTTTTGGAGGGAGTCTATCTGGTGATGATGATGTCGGCGAGGCGGCAGCGAGTGTGGTGGCATTGGCGGCGGCGGAGCCAGAATTAGCCAGAGGGCTGTAGTATGGTGTACTGTCCATGCTCAAGAAGTTGTAGTGGTGCTTTGTATGGTGTTTTTCGCTGTGGCGGTTGGCGTGCTGGCGGAATGGACGGTTACAGCTGTTTCGAAATCAGTGTATCGAGTTCTCTTTGCTTCAAGAGCTGTCAGAAGTCGACAATGGCATCGGCTGGCTGGTTCAATGGATTCACCGTCCGGCCTCATTCTCAACGTGTCCACGATCAAGATTGTCAAATCTTGTGTACTTGAGCTCTCAATGCCACAACTCCATATTGTCTCGACCTCAGTGCCTTCGGGCAACGTTCACGTGAACGCCAACATCAGGTTGCATCAAGAGCCAGCTAGAGAGTCGGCTTCACACAACGGCGAATGATCAAGAAATCGCTCGCCTTTTCTTGGTGCCAGATCTCGTGTCGTTGCCGTGACTAAAAAGCAGCAGAATCGACCGATATCCACGACCCGATGCGGTCCTTTGGTGGCGGACTTCAAGCTATGGCCAGCAATTGATCTCTCGATGTGTGTCTGAATGCTTGCGGCAATACCAGCAGCTACATCATCGCAACTCGTGCATCCTTTCTGCCCACCCTTTACGCCATCCAGAGTCTCTGCCTGCGCTCCACTGATGGCTGGCATCAAGCTACCACAGCGACTGTTTTGACGCCATAGACCGCTTGTGGAGCCTGTAACAGCTAGCGTCTTGTGTCTCCTCACGATCATGATCTTTCTTGAACCATTGCACCACCTGGGTTTGCCTGGGTGACGTTCGCGTCTTTGATCGACACCATGTGCTATGCGATCAAGGTTCAAGCTGACACCATCATTGCACGTTCATAAAGCAGCTGTCCACATTCTGGCATCTAACGTGTGCCATCGAACGCCGTTCCTACAATGACTCCTGACATGCCATAAAGCTGCCAATAGAGGGCTTCGGCAAGCATCTTCATCCTCCTAGGCTCCAGTGGTTTCCAATGGAAACCTGCGAATGCTTCTACCGAGCTCCCTTTGCCGTCAAATTTCGTATGCCGCCATTTGACGAGGGTTTTGGCATCTCTGTCTGTGTTCTGCGACTCCTCAGCAACGAAAAGCTGGTGGTATCGTCCTTCGCAGGCGTCCGCCCTCTTTGTAGCCGTTGGTGAATTACAGCAAATGCTGCTTTTCCGTAATGGCGTCTTCGCGAACTCGCACCGCCATCCCTCAGCAAATGCTATGTCCTTGCTCCCTAGATGTCGCTCGTGATTACAATAGTGAACCCAATGTTTCGATACAACGTCGTGCAAGAAAGCCGTCGTAGCAGGCTTTGCTCGACGTTCATGCCCTCCATGGCCTTTCATGAGTAGTATCGAATGTTCCTTCCGCGCGATACTGCCGTCGCGATCTCACACCGCCATGGCTCGGAAAGTATCGCGTTTTTTGTGCTTAAGTAGACGTCGTCGCAACAACATTGACTCTCAACACAACATCAACCAGTACAGCCGCGATACCAGGTTTTGGTCGGCGTGCGCGCCCTTCATGACGTCTGCCTGGACATCCACAAGGGCTAACAATAGGTTACGGTGGCCATCACGTCCTCATACAGCCGCTGTCGCCGCTTGCGGTGTTGCTGCTCACGATACTACCATGCCTCACAGTCTTTCGAGACAACATCACCTACCGCGGCCGCGATATCAGGCTTTGGCCAGCGTTCACGCTCTTCGTGACCTGCTTCCTGTACATCGACAGCGGCTGGAATGAAGGTACGTCCTCCATTACATCCTCATACAGCCACTGTCGGCCGCTTGTGGTGTTGCTGCTCACGCTGCTACCGAAGCTCGTGGTTATACCACTACGCTCGCCGGCTTTGCACACCTTTTGCGATCTCATCGCCGCACACAAATGCTGTTTCGCGTGCTTAGAAGGGTCGCAAAAGCATTACCGCCTTCTCATCTACCATGATGGCCATCACAGCCTGGTCTCGCGTCGGTGAGCGCAGCGATCGCTACATGGCGGAGCGCCTTCGAGCTGACGTGACTTCCAGCAGCGATACCACTGTTACCTCACATCCACTTCGCACGCTTCGAATAGCCTTCCGAGGCCTTCCCTCGACATGACTCGAGGCCTCGCTCGACCTGGACGCACCCACACGAGCATAACGATGAAGCTCCACAACGGTACGAGCGAACTTGGAGCCGCTTCACCACGAAATCGCCATCGAAGCTCTTCAATACGCTTTACAACGCCTGCCACTCCGAACCGCCTACTCCGCCAGCTCCAAGCTGAACTCGGCCTCAGCAACGACCAACTGAGAAAGAAAGAGCACGGAGAGGATCGGCAGCATGGAGACGTCCACGGCAAGAGCTTGGACGTGCCGATCTTCGGAAACACAATGCACAGCACGTGCACGGAACATCCAATGAGGAGTCGTCTGCGCAATACGGGAAGTGGCTGCCCAAAGCTTCGTGCTTTCGAGATGAAGTGCTGCTGCTCAAGCCTCCAACACGATACCTCCACCACCACACCTCTTCTGAACAACACAGCTGGTGGTGGAGGTTCGTAAGAGCCTGCGCTACAACCTCATACCAATGAAATTGTACTTTTGTACCAGCATTGTACAATCTCATCGCGTCAGCCTTACGGCTTGGCATGATGGGCAGCCGCGAGGAAAGAACGCCTTGCCAGATTCGTGAAAGCGGACCCACCGAGCCTTCCCAAAGTCCAGCGTCTGTGAGTACCCGGCAGTCCATTGCGCGATTCCGGTCACGGGCCTGTGCTGACTGTTCGCGCGAGTACAAGAACCTTTTGGCCCCCAAACTTTTCCTGTCTTCTTCTTCGACCTCCAGCAGCATCAGACAGTGCCATTCCTTCAGGCGCATCCTCCTTTGAGACATCTTCTTCCATCCATACACCATCCTTTACATCAGCACCAGCTCAACAGCATTCACAATGGACGTACCATCATCCGGTAACCTGCCATCGCTGCGCGACGTTGGCGACCCATTCGACGACGACTTGTCACAATTTCCTACAGGTGGCGCATCATCCTTCAGATTGAAATGCACCGAGATACTCCTTGCCGACTTGGACAAGCTGAAGCCTTTCCCAATCCGTGCCTCCAAAGAAGTCGACTCTGGTATCAAGGCCCACGAGACGCCAGACGATGCTCCAGACCAGTCTCCGCCATCGAGCCCATCGTCCGTCGCCTCAGCTCCAGCCTCTCTCGGCAGCCAAGGCACCACGAGCGAGACCAGCACCACCACCGACAGCAGCACAGGCGAAGCAGACGTCGAGGAAACTCACGTCGGTCCTCCAAAATTCCACCGCTTCGGAGCCTTCATCGTCGAACTCCGTCCTTCCAAGCTCCCATATCTCTTGGAGCTGTTCAACTGGGCTCAGCGTAGCCTGCCGGTCGATGCCTGCCTTTTCGTCGGCAAGTAAGTGTTGCTGTCTTCCTCACATACTTCCTTTGACTCCGGCTAACGTGTGCTTCTAGCCTACCAGCCTCCTTCACCAACCACGCTCTGACGGTCCAAGTCCACGAGCTGTTCTCGCAGTACGACACGTGCTACGTGAGAGTCGGACGTGCTCACGCTTCGCCACAGAAGCCCTACGCTCTCGTACAGTTCCAAGTAAGTTTGGCGGCTTCGCCCTCGATGGCTTCGTGAGCTAATTCTCGCAGAGCGTCGAAGTTGCCGAGTCGACCCGCCGCCATTGCTTCCAGCAGCCGTGGGAGATGGGAGGCCGCGAGCTCCGCGTGCTGTCAAGCACTGCACGACACACCATCAGAGTCGCTCCGCGTCCCGGCACCAACCACGATCTCCGGCTCGCAGTCAATGTGCTGGCGCAGTCCGTCCTGGTGGAGTCGATTGCCTGGGGCATCCATCGCCCAGTGGTGGAGGTGAAATTCCACCACCACGGTGACTTTCTCTGGGGGCGAGATCTAGTCAAAAATGGGTTGCTGCGGTCTGCTTTTGTGATGATTTGAGGTGTTTACCACCTCACCTGCTTGTTTGCTTCTGCGAAGATACCCATGAGCGAGGCGTTGGGTGCGCCTTCGGGCAAAAATGTACTGTTAATAGGCGAGAATGAGACCCATTCTCGCTGCACTTCTTCCTTTTCCTTCTTCTTACTGGTCCATTTCTATGGTGCTAACGTCGTTTCCAGGTGCAGCAACCCGGAGATATACGGCGGAGTCGATCTTGAGTGAGGGCCATCATGCTCCTCACCACCAATGGCTTTGCTTCCGAGCTTTCTCCTCAATGGTCCGGTCGATGGTGTTGGGGTTCTGCCTATGTGCAGTAATCCGGACATACACGGCGGAGCTGTTTTTGAGTGAGAATACCTATGCTCTTCACCCATCCAGGAATTTGCCTCCGAGCCTCATTCTCGATGGTGCCTTCCATGGTATTGAGGTTGTTTCTAGGTGCAGCAATCCGGGGATACACGGCGGAGCCGATTTCGAGTAACGACACTCATGCCCTTTACAGCCCAGCATTTTGCGTTCGCATCCTTCCTCTCCTCGGTACGTTCTGTGGTGCTGAAGTCCTTCCTAGTTGTAGTAATCCAGGGATACAGGGCGGAGTTGATGTTGAGTAAGGGCACTTATGCTCTTCACCATCCAGGGCTTTGCCTTCGAGCCTTCCTCTTGGTGGTGGTTTCTGTAGTGCTGACCTCTTTTTCAGATGTATGAGCCCAGACAGGAATGACCGAGCTGAACTTGGGAGAGGGCACTTGTGCTCTTCACGTACCAAAAGCTTGCTTCCGCACCCTTCATCTCACTGGTGCGGTCTATGGTGTCGACGTCCTTTCTGAATGTGGGAGCTCGGACCTATATGGCTGAGCTGAACGTGCGTGAGGGCACTTAGACCCTTTACAAGGCAAGACTTTGCTTCCGCTTCCTTCACCTCACTGGCGCGTCCTATGATGTCGACCTCCTTTCCAGCTTTCGAAGCCCGCACATATATGGCAGAGCTGGTCTTGCGTGAAGCTATCTATACTCTTCACTATCCAAGGCTTTGCTTTCGCCTGCTTCCTTTTGCTGATGGGTTTCACGGCGCTGAGATCATTCCTGGGCGCAGCAATCTGGATGTATATGGCCGAGCTGAACTTCCGTGAGAGTATTCATTCAGCTCACCGATCATGGTCTTACTTCCGCACCTACATGCCGGACCGTGCTCTTCGTATCGGTTATGGAGCCAGCAGCAATAGAGACGCACAGCAGAGCTATTGCCGAGTGAGGAGATTTGCGTGCTTACGAAAGTCCTCCTTCTCCTTGCCTTTCTTCTCACAGGCGTGTTCTTTGCTGTCGACATCATACCTGGTGCAGATGTCTAGAGGTACACGGCGGAGCTGATCTTGCTTATAGGCACTTGGGTCCTCCACCATACATAGCTTTGCCTCCGGACTTGTATGCTTGATTGCGCTCCTCATATCGTTGATGGAGCCAGCAATACGGAAAAGCATGGCAGAGTTGCTCTCGCGTGAGGACGCTCCGCTGGTCACAACTTTTCTCCTTCTTCTCACCTTTCTCTTCACCGGCGTGTTCTAAGCACTTGATGTCGTCCTCGGTTGCAATAATCCGGACATATACGGCGGAGCTGATCCGTTTGTAACCTCCCATCTGCTCTCACACCTGAGGAGCGTGCCGCTCTCTATGACGAAGGTGGCCGAGAGGCTCTCCGTCGTGAGAAGCGCCGTCTGGGCGAGGATGGTGTTGTGTTCGCGCCGCGTCATACAGACCGCACTCTGGGCACCGCCGTCGATCAGCCGTCGCCAGCCAAGCGACCTCGCCGCGCACCTGTCGAAGTCTACCAGGACGAGGATACGATCGTCATCTCCAGCGACGAGGAGAGCATGCGCTCCGACGACACATACGATCCTGCCATGATGTCCGGTGGTTTGGGCTCGCCTTCGCCACGCACTCGGTCCGGAACCCATCCCTTTGGTACGCATGGCGTTATTCCTGCGCCTATGTGCTTGGCTATGCTGGCCACGTTGTTTATACGGGCAGCAAAGCAGATAAGTACAGCAGAGTCGATTGCCGGTAAGGACACTCCTTTGTCTACAAACTTTCTCCTTCTTATCTCTGGTGTTGTCTATGCTTTGGGCGTTGTTCTTGGATCCGGCGAACCGAACATATACGGTGGAGCTGAACTTGCTCCTAGGCACCTATGCCGTAAAATATCTACGGCGTTGCTTCTGCGCCTGTCTACTCGGCCATGCTGATCGTAGCGCTCCTCGGTGCAGTCATGCAGATCCGTATATTGGAGTCGAACGCCGATGAGGACTCCACTTCCGCTCAAAGGATGACCTTCCACTTCTATGCCGGTCCTGATGGACTACAATACCATGCCGTGAGAGTCGTGTCTGTGCAGGAATGCATGGACCTCAAGCAGAACCGAGCTTGACAGAGAGTCCTCCTGATACTCACAGGCCACGATTTTACTTCGGTAACAGACGCTATACCATTTCGAAGACCTCGTCTTCCAACAAAGTAATGAAAGGCTGTATGGCGGAGTTGAGCTGGAGTAAAAGCGGTCCAGCTGTCCACCATTCGCGGCTCTGCTTCTACGACCTTGCGAGATCCCGTGGACTCGACCTTGCCCTTCCATGCAAGAATGCAAGGACGCATAGCGGAGTAGAGCTTGGGGTAGGACAATGCAGTTATCCAAGCCCCATGGCTATGCTTCAAAATCCTTGCGAGGTCCCATGGCGTGGAAGTCGCCCTTCGATGCAGCGATTCAAGAATGTGTTTCTCGGAGTCCAGCTTTGAGTAAGTGTATCCCAGCTGCTCACCAGCTACGGCTCTGCTTCTCAACGCTTACAAGATTCTCTGCCGCTGGCTTCGTTTTCACGTGCTGCAGTCTTGGCCTGTGTTGTTGAGCCGGGACCGAGTAAGAATGCACGCGCTCTCCACGTCCGAAATCCTTGATTCTGCGTATCGGTATGAGCTGCGGTGGTAGCATCTCTCGGAGCTGCTTAACCGCTTCCGTCCAGGATGAGATGTATCCAGGGAAGGTCAGTACCGCAGAGTGATCGAATTTGTCCAGGTATTTGGGCGCGGCGCTGAGATACTCCTTTGCGCGCAAGAGAAACCTACCTAATTGTCTGCTGATTGTCCAGGTCTCTTCACCAAAGTATTGTCGCCCCGATCTCTGGATCTGTAAAGGACTGATGGCTACCCACCGCTCTTGATGGATCGGATGGAACAATACGGCATGAACTGCAAGAATGCTATGCTGGGCCAATGTCCTACGTCTCGCTTCCTCTAAATTTGACCACCGCTTCGGCTGGCTACCTGGCAATAGACGGCGCCATCGCGAGAGAAGTATGGTGATCAAATCAGTATGGCCAAACATTTGCGATCCGGCCAGACACCATCTCAACAAATGCGGGTATAGTACGCGAGCTCGTGATCGTGCCATGCAGGCCAGACCTGCAAGCCGCCGTAGGTTGAGCTGTACTCTACTGTCGGTCGTTCGTGGCACAGCATTGCGGGCATCGTCGTTCGTCGGGACATTGACGTTGGCCAGGCTTTGACGTACAGTGGGTAAGTTCGAAAGGTAATGTACTGCGGTACTACCGGGAGGTTCAATGGCGGCAAGCGGCTGGCTGCAGGGCCCGGTCGTTCGCACCCAGCTGATCTGTGTCCTGGGTCTGTCAGTAGCCGCGTCGAATGTCTCCTACCGTGTACAAGCAAGTGCAAGAGGGTCTTCTGCTCTCCCTAGCGTCCCAGATCGCGTTCGGTGTCTGCAGAAATCACGACTAGCATGCGTGGAAGGCTGCGGTCCAGGATGCTTGACAGTAAGCATTCTGTACCTACGGTCGTTCACCAGGGGACCGAATGGCAGTTCTAGTATCTGCATCGCGTCAAAGATGGTCGAGGTGGGACATGCCTTGGTGACGGAGCGGGAGTCGAAGTCAAGGCTGGGGGAGGGAAGGAGTGGGCCGAACAAATAGGGTGGGCCATACGTACTAAGTGGACAATGCCACTTTCTAGCTATACACCGCATTTCTACTATTCTATATCTTCTATACTCGCTAACTACTCGCTATCTACTCGTAAGATAGGTCTACGTATTAATCTATTACCCTAGAAGCTTTAGATTACTATTTAGATCTATAATAGTACTTCGATAGAAGAGATTACTTAGTACTTAGGACGAGAAACCAGCCGTTCTATATTAACTAAAATACTTTAACGAAGCCTTAGAGATTAGGAGGTCTATTATAAGCGCTATATAGACTATCGCTTAGTTAATAATATCGATACCTTAAAGATCTAGGTTACTTATACCTTCTATATTCTACGATTAACCGATATAGATACGATTAAGATACTATAGGTAGATAGATATAATATTAGGCAATATAGATATTAACGCCTATATAAAGAGCTTAGTTTAATAAAATTAATATTATTAGATAGATATAAAGAAATAGTAGAGTAGATAAAGATAGTACTAAAGGAGGAATTAGAAAGATAATAGATAGAGATATATAGTAAAGGAAATCTCTATATCTATATCCGATCGAAATATAATATTATAGATAGGTAGGTCTACTCGTAGTAGACTCGCTAGTAGAAGTCGATCCGTAAACTATTTCTAGATATTTCCGACTAGTTACTAACTAATTATAGGGACCGAATATATTAGATTACTAGAGAGCTAAATCCTAAAGAGCTACAAGTCCGCCGCGAGTATATACGAGAATATTATAGTATAATTATAACTCTAGGTCTAGGCTACGTAAT